>VCAZ01000011.1:6926118-6942088 GCA_005784505.1 Bagarius yarrelli
TGCATTTTTTTATCCACATTAACAAATTTATCAGTATTATGTAGAACCTGAACATTTCCTACCCAGACTTAATAAACATGTCAGCTTAGACATGGTGCTTATTATAGCACTTAATTAAAACTAAATATAGGTACAAGCATTAAAAATAAAACGCTGATTAAAAAAATAAGTACAAAAAATGACGGCTTACTTGTATATTTCTCAAACAGGTCCATAATCAGGGTGTGTTAAAAGAAAAATGATCCAAAATAAAAGTTCTGTTTAAATTACAGAAACGTGTCAAATATTTATTAAGTTTGGTGAAACTTAACAATAATTAGCGACTTAAAATACAGCATTAATGACTGCAAGGAAATAAAAAAAATGGTATTAAAACATGAGAAAAAAAACCCTTAAATAATCTGTTACATAATTTACATGCAATTTACATCTACCGTATGGTTATACAGGAAGTTTTTAACATTCGATATCAAATAAAACCACTTGACAGCTGCATTCCAGCATTTTATAACTCAAAATTCCTTTATGCATAATAAAAAAATACATGTTCACATTTCAAAATAAAAAAAAATCATAAAGACGCAGTCAGTTTGGCATTGGATTCGAAAACTGAAACTTTCCATCAAAAGTCAAAAATAAATGACTTTTTCCTCTCAATTAATGTAAAACATTCTGTCTATAATTCACCTTAAATTATTAGACGAACAGAAAACAAGAAATATTATCTAAAATCTCAATTTAGTTGGGAAATTAATGTTCCGGGAGCTAAACAAAAGACTTTAATACAAACATAAAGTTTCACTGTAAAGCCATAGAAATGTAAATATACTTTTTTACAGCTTTTTCCAGAAGGAAGAAAAGAGTTAAAGGATTCATAAGAAAAATAAAGCTCTGGATCGAACAGAAATAGAGCTTTGATGAAATCGAGTGAAAAGTCATTAGGATTACATTCCCCCTACTTTTATGTCATTTAATCATAATATTTAGTATCAACAAATCTACTTTTGTTAACAATACAATAATAAAAAAAAATCAATAATGATCTAAACATTTTCATGAAGATCCGAATGTCCAAATGTCTTAATAAATCAGTCATGCTAACATCTGGAAAACTAACCTAGTGTAAATGTATCTGTTTTTAAAGCCACTCTAGTGATACGAGGCATTCAGTGATATCCAAAGATTACGTTTAGTCTCGTATATTTGACCACTATATACTGACTGATGTATATAAAGACACGTAGCCCAGATTAACAATGAGCAGTCCATGCTAGCTTTCCTATTAACACTAACTTAAAACAGTCCTAACATTCTACATATTCTTTATCCCTGTTAGGTGGGAATGGCTGTTAACAGTTCAGTGAATAAGATAAGGAATAATTACCAAAGTAGGCGAGTTAAAGTTAATATCAAAACTGATCTCAAAAAAAAAAAAAAAAAAAAAAAAAAAAAAAAATAGATCACGTTAGCTCATGCTTCAGATCTCATCGGATTGTTATATATAATAAACAGATTATTTTTGCAACAAACTTTTTTCTGTTGGGGGGGAATGGCACCATGTTACATTTATAATCAATGGTGATTAAACGTGAGCATTTAACCTAAATAACAGCTTTAATGTATGTGCTGGACATTAAAAAAATATCTGTGCCAGTTTGATTCACTTCATTCTTGGTCAAACAATATTGTTTTATAAGTGTGTGTGTGTGTGTGTGTGTGTGTGTGCTTGTGTGTGGGTAAGTATATGACAGTAGCCTCTGTATGTCCTAATCCGAGTCAGAGTCACTGCTGTCCGGAACGTTGCATGTGTGTATTGCCTCCTCTAGGGGAGCTAGTGAGCCATCCTTCCTCACTCCCATTGGCCTGATCAGTTGCTGCCTGCAGGGGGAACAGCAGCATTTAGACATTGACTTCAAAATCTGTAAATAATCATTTACAAACAAATTTAACTGATCAATGCAGTGATTATTAGTTTAAGTGCAATGCATGAAATAACATGAATAAAACACAATGGGTTCCAGTTGTACAGGGTGGGTGAACAATGACTAGGTGAAATTTAATCGCTCTAGAATATGTCATGATGAAAAGTAAGTAATCGACAGTCGTTAGTAAATAGGATTTTAGGCCTTGCATACTGGAGGACTTGGAGACGCAGATTAGGGAGATTCTTAGCAATATTCAATAAGATTTAATTCAGGAGTCTGGTTGAGTGCCTAAGAGTTCCTTTGATTTTCCAAAGTAATAAATTACATATACAGTTTATTAATTTAATAATAAATATCACCAATGTAATGGTACTGCCTAGTGTTGTAATGCATAGATACTTTGCACCCACCCTATATATTAAATGTGTTTATATTTTTCAGTTGCACTTCCTGTATACGCCTCTTACTATGCAAAGCAGGGCAAATCAATAAATGTCACACAATGACAGAGCTTAGTAACAACCAGTTACTTGGGGTAAAATCATTTGATGCAGTTGTTGCGCTTACATCACATCTAGGTCGTTTTTTAAGCCAGCGATTTGTCAGTAAAAATCCACCTGCTCTTTGAATCCAAGCCATTGTGTCAGCCATTGTAATACCACTGAGGTCCTTCCTTTAAAGAGGCCTGTTGATGTGTAGAACATCTTTCTTTTCCTTTACATCCGGCAACACAAGAGCCCTTGGAATCATGGCCCCGAAGATACCCCTTCAAACACACATCCTGAACCTAGCCCTTTAGCTGTGCGCCCCCTACCTTCCCCCCGCTTTTGCAGTTTAATTACAAGATCAGTACTACTTCTAATCTCTTCAAAGCTGCGGCTGCTCCTTCACGCTAATCCAATTATATCTGCACTATGTGTCACTAGTGCAGTCTACGATGAATCATCAGCGCATTATCCAATCAAAGCATGAACCTAAAGATTATCCCAACATTATCCAATCAAAGCTTTAAAAAAAAAAAAAAAAAAGATCATGGCATTTATTTAAGAGATGCAAAGCAAACAAATGCAGGTCTGGTAAATAATTAAATGTTAAAAACCCCTTGGATCAGTTTATTATTTCTGTACAGTTTATATTCTTATTATAAAAATTTATAATAATGTATCATTCCTATGAATTCGCCTTGTCAATACGCTGGTATAAAACGTCTCTCTTTTTATTTATCTGCACCAGACAATGATTCTATTTGCCAAGATTTGCCAAGGCAAAAATGCCTCCTCTGTTCTTTAAAATCACAGCCACTAATTGGTTCCACAGATGATGATGATGTAGCAAGCCGAAGTATGATTATGAGTGAACGTGTTAGGGGCGGGCCCAAGTCAGTGCTAATTGGAGCGAGTCAAGCAGTAGGAGGGTGGGGGAACATTCTTGCAGGGCGCTGCGCCGTCTCCTGAGCAGCCGTATTGGGGACACTGGTGACTGTCCCTCTGCCCTCGCAAATCACATCACCTCTTTTCTTTCCAATGAAAAGAATAGGTGAGGAGAAAGCAGGATCCTTTTGAGGAAGGAATCTGCTTCTCTTGGGCACACGCTGCTTATTATGGCTCAACCACCCTATAGATGGACTACAATGATGTCTTCTTGTGTTTGCAAACTTGTTCTCGCCGTGTCTCTCTCTCAGGTTTTTCTATCCTTGCGAGGACTTGGTGATCACAGTCTTGGTTAAACCAGATTCACAGTGTATTTTGTCACTCAGACAAAATTGCAGATCCTACAAGAATTTTATGATTGAATTTAAAATGCGCTTCATGCTACACTGAGCAATACAGTGACTAGCAGAGATGGGCATCCCATAAGGTTCCGATAAGGGTGGAATAAAGGAAGGCCACGTAAATCGGCATCTCCAAGCTTCTGATTGACTGAACACACCTGATTCAGGTCATCAACAGTAGCTAAGCAAAAGACAGTTGGAAAACAAGCAGCATAAAGGAACATGGGTTTCCCACCCCTGGTGACTAGCACTGACAAACTGACCTGGCAATTTTCATTGATATGACCTTTAAAAGACACAACACAACAAAGCTGAGAGAAGTTTAACTTTATGCAAATACAGAGCAACCAATAAGTGTTAGGGCAGTGGAACACATACTGCTGTATCTTCATCTTGTAGGATATGATATGTATACACTGTAAAATTTTATAAACAACTGCCAAATCCTTCCTTCTGGATGTTCTAAACTGGCGGCAAGTAAATATTTTTTGTAAAGTTAAAAGCCAGTGACATCACATACTGACACTGTTGAATACTTGATACAGCTAACTTTCGCGCTAATTTTTTTGTATCGATATTTTAACGTTTATTTATACATATCAATACAACGTTTTGAACACATCTCACATTAAACGATTTCTGCTAACATTAATATTTAATTAAAACCCTCAGTGTATGTTATAGACTTTCCTTTCTGCCCCAAAAATGGTGAACATCCAGCTTTGTGGTTGTTGTATTTTTAGCAATTATTTGTACTTTTTTTTTATGTCTTGTATTGCAATATATTGTATCGTGACCCAAGACTTATGCTATATATCGAATCATTAGACCCTTACTAATACCCAGCCATATTACCGTGAGGGTTTTTGTTGGAGCATTCTCTTATCAGTGCAAGGGCATTTGTTCCTTTTTGGTCCTCACATACAGTTAAATACATAAACACACACAAATTACATGCAACCCCCCCTAATTAAGCAAACATAGTTGTTCACTTCTTATTTTGCGATAATGGTTTACAAGCCTGTTGCATACAAAAGATATATACAGAAAGGGCATTGTATATGTATTTACAAAGAAAAAGGAATATCTGAATGTGAAGTGCAAAGAACCCAAAGCTCATGTGTGTGCCAATTAGCTGGTAATTAATGCGGCAGGACTGATGTGGTGGCCGGTGCGGATTGTATTGAGTCCTGCTGAATGCTGCAGTCTAGAGGAAGGCCAGCTGTAAATGAGGCAGAAGGACGCAGCCAGAGATTCCTGCCTTAATGAAGCGGTTGGTAAGGAACGTGCTTAGAGCAACGCTACTGCTCTTCGTACATGAGTCTTGCTAGCTTTTGCTGCTAACAAAAAGGTCAACATGGAGGCAGTCTGTTTTTACTAACATCACTAATCAAGAAAGAAAGAGTTAAAAAAAAAAAAAAAAAAAGTTGCTCGGTTTATATAGGTTGCCATTTGCCAGGATGCAAAAAGGTTAGACATATAATACATTCATAATACATGAATAAAAAGAAATGTTATCAGTGGTTGCAAAGCACACATTTAAGGAGTACATCAACAAATCAGTTGGTCATCTAACAACCTACTGTTTTTGATGGTTTTAATATTGATGATGGAGATTTAATGAAGATTTGTTTAACAAATAAACGCATGATGCTAGCTAACCTAAATTAAACTGAATAGACAAAATTGATGTGTCTGAACTGTTGGGTTTCTCCTCAAAAAATTTTTAAGTACACACTTCAAGTACAGACGGATATGTTTTTATTATTTCCCCACAAAATTTATAGTGCAGAAAAAATGTTATGTTATAACTAAAGATTATACAGAGAGTAGAAAAGAGCTTTATCTATATATATATTGAAGCTTAGGGCTGGGTCGATAAGTGATATCATATCGAATCGCGATAAACTTTATGTCTATATCGATGATAACCTCTGGACATTTTTACTCAATATGGATTAAAACCCGTTCATGTTTCATTGTCCTTCTAATAGGACACTGATTGAAATGTTTGCGTCGTTCAGCACTCAGAAACAAAAGAACAGATTTTTGTCTGTCATTTACAAAACTGTAAAATATATATTTATATAAAGTCATTGTTTTTAAAAGGATCCAAACAAGTGAAATATGAAGTCCAGAAACATTCATATGCCAATAAACATCCATGATTGTAGCAGAAGCTGAGCTTAGAATGCGAGTTTGAATTGTGACGTCTGTGCCAACACGAGGCAAACACTACACAAAACAAAGAAAATGCCCACTGCAACTGACTTGTGTCATGCCCTCCAAACTTTATACACTGTTTTAAAATAAAAAGACTATTTAACAAACAGACAGCTTTTAGCACAGGTGGCAATATTGTGTTGTGCTTATTTTAGTAAATTGTCTAATTTTTTTAAGGACAAATGTTTAATCTGTTTACGTTAATAAACTCTACTTTAAAATGTTATTAATGAACCCTTTAATCACTGTTAAAAGCTGGCAGCATTAACACTTTATATAGATATACATATTGTTATTAAATCAATAATAATCAATTTGGCGTGCACAAAAACAAAAGAGCAACCTGTCTAAAACTAAAAAAAAGCACTAAAAAATCGAATACATGCAAAATGTCTGGAGGCTATAAAACATTCACAAGGGCCCACCTTGACAACTCGCCAATCATGTTTGCAAGCTTCTGAGCTTCATACTCCTTCTGTTCCTCGGTCATATCCTCAATTGGGTTTGGCATGGGCTCCTCTATGTGGCCTGTAATCGGGTTAATGCTGAAAGACACGAGTGAGGGCAGGGGGAGAAAATCCATGAAATACACATAATAAACATAATGTATAACTGGATATACTACATTATAGACTACTTGACACCTGTAAACAAAACCCATTTAGACATTTTACTAGATTTTAAATCCAGTTCATTTTTAGGTGGTGTAGTGAGGTCAGACACTGACATTCTTAGCAAGAAACACTGGGGTTCAGTCAATGTTCTATTCGAACCCAAAGATGTTCAGCTGGGTTTAGATCAGAGCTCTGTACAACATGGACCATGCTTTATGCACAGGGGCATGTCATG
Source organism: Bagarius yarrelli (assembly GCA_005784505.1). Classification (NCBI taxonomy): domain Eukaryota; kingdom Metazoa; phylum Chordata; class Actinopteri; order Siluriformes; family Sisoridae; genus Bagarius; species Bagarius yarrelli. Next base: position 6,932,887 of record VCAZ01000011.1, read on the forward strand.
CTGAAACATGTTTATGTACTTTAATTCTAGTAAAGGGGAACTAAAGTGCTAGCACATAAAAAGCCTTCTTGCATATTGGTGTAGTCAGGTGTCCACAATCTTTTTATCAAATACTTTATCATCAGAAAATTATGTTCTATACCTTCATTTACTAAACCTTATGAACTATTTTGTTAGATAATAAGATAGACGATAAGAACAAAAAAAAAAAAGAAGAAGAAGTAGAACAACCACCACAGCAACAAGAAAAAAACAAGACAAAGAGAGGTAAATAAGAGGATGACGAAGAAGAGGAAGAAGAAAGGTAAAAATAGGTACCCCTAACTAACATTATAAACACATTATAATGTAAATAAAAATTGTCGTCAGTAGGAGGTGAAAACTTACAAAGGTTTTGCTGATTTATACTCCTCTGTGTCTGAATCCTCGTCAGGAGAGTACTCGGTATCTCCTCTGCCCCCTGCAAGTAGCCCCCGAGCCACCAGCAGCCCGGCAGCATTGCCATATCCAGTGTACTTTAAAAGGTTGTCCACTGCAGGATAGAAGGAGAAAAAAAATATTTCAAAAGCTGAACACAGAACTATTGAACAGATTATAAATTAGCTTTACTTATTTCATTAATAAGAAAATATTTCGGTTACGTAAATCTTAAAATAACTTTCATTTGTCAAATTTATTTAGGGGAAAAAAATTATTATACAACTTATAAGTGATCATAGCAAGTCTGGTGAAGTAAAAAAAAAAACTCTGGTCAGAACTCTGGTTTCAATTTATAAAAATCTCTATGTGGAACTTTGCATTAATAACACAAACACTCACCACTTTCTTTGCAAAGGACAAAAAGGAACTCGGCAGCCCCCTGTTTCACCCCCATGTCTATGTGAGTCATAAGACGCACCAGTTTGTTGCGCACTGTGCTGCCCACCTCTGGTCTCACTTTTACATCTTTTAGAGGTGGTAGAACCTAAGCATTAAACAAGTTCTATTAATGCTGAATGACTAAAAGATGTTTTAATTAAAATTAAAATTTACCACGCACGTCTGTTGACTATACCTTAGCTTTAAAGTATCTGCGAATCTCCCTGTGGTGTCTGGAACATTCCGTCATTAGGCTGAGCACTGGAGTCAGGCCTTCTTTGTAGTTTGAACCCTAAGAATGCAAAATACAAAATCCTGTATATTCTACACACACGATGGAAAAAAAACATCGGTGTACTGCCTTATATCAGTTTTAGTACCTTGTCTATTCTTTTCTCCATGAAGTCCAGAAGCATCTGCAGAACATCCATGTTTTTTCCACTGTAATTCTCAAGTCCTTCCTGTACATCAATCAGGACATCCATGCAGGAGACAGGAAGGTTGCTCAAAAGATTTATAGCATGACTGAAACGGAATAAATGAACACAATAATGGAGGAATACTTTTACACTGTTGTCATTAGATTTTTTTACCATTAATTCCATCCTTTCTGGCACCCTTCAGGAGACCAGTCAAAAATAGCGGGCAATGCCAAGGAGCTACCGTATAATCACAAAAGAAACAGACTTTCAATTGTTAATCTGAACAATAGATAGAAAATGTTAAAATGATCTTCACTGTTAACGAACTGAAAATGCAGCATTTTCCAAAAAAAAACTACATTTGTGTTGTCATTGTGTTGAAATCAGCCGAAATTGTTAGTAATTTTTAGAAATGAGATGAGTAGGTTTTAAAATTATCTTTACATTATTAAAACGTTTACAAATACAGACATTAATGTGTTAAATACATTTTCAACCTTTAATATTGTACCCTTTTCAAGTTCTTGGTCAACGCTCATTATTTGTGCATACTAACTAGGGTTGCAAAATGTCTGGAATTTTTTCAAGGCTAGAAACAGGAATCTATGGAAATAAAAAGGAATTTATGGGAATACAATGGAAATTTGCAAAATTGCAGGTTAGCCTACAACAAAGTCTTTTGCAGCCCAGCATTGATAAGCGTGCACACACACACACACACACACACAAGTCAAAAATGTATTTTTTTTTTAAAGTGTTCATTTGTATTTGCATAAATACAATTAATATAAATTCCTATAAGTTCCCAAGAAAAAACCTGTTTAGTTTCCAACTTGGAATATTTCCAAAATTCCCTAAAAACGTTTTTGCCCCTTTGTAACCCCTAATACTGACGTTTTAAACTGCACCAGTTAAGACAAGTAAAACCGGTAAAAAAAAAAAAAAAAAAAAAAAAAAGTGCAAACTGGTAATATAAAATATCGAAGTGACTAAAAGTATGTGCAAGCCCTCTGACAGGCAACAACTTGTCATACTAACAGCGAAATGTAGAAATTACATGTCTGGGTGTTTTGCAAAAGCCAGAAAAAGGGAAAGGAGTCAGGTCCTGAACTTATTTGAATAACAAAAGCCCAGCTAACAGTGCCCAAGTCTGCTTCAGCACATCCAATCGGCTTTCAAAAGCCACAGAATATAGTCAGTGAGGCCAGAGAGTGCTAGAATGCATTGTGTTTATGTCAGGAAAGCAAGACATTCCAGAGGTGTGAAAAGACTGGCGACTGAGCTATGGCGCACACAATGAGTCGAACACACACAAACGGGAAGCAAAAGAAAGTAAGAAGACTTTATTCTTAAGTTCGAGCAAGTTTCACAAAAATACACACAAAATATTCTGGTTATTTTTCTTTCTCTTTTCGGTAATAAAAAAAAAAAAAGAAATAATCAATAATCAATATGCGATACAAGATTTAAAAAAAATGATCAACACGTTTCTTCAAACACCTTCACCCATTGTTAATACAAATTGCGTGTAGTTTTGAGGTGACTAAAGATTTGTAGTGTTTCTTCTTTGCGTTGCTACTCGAGATGTTTATGTTCTACGTAGAACTTCAGTCTGCATGTGGTCATCTCTTCTCAAACTGAAATACCGCCATAGGATTTGAGCTGCTTCTTTTCATTAGCACTAAATCATCTCTGCAGCTGCCTCAGGCTGGCTCATCTTATCAAGATTAGATCACTATAAAAGCTTCACAGCCTGTTAATTGTCGTACGTCAAAGCACCTGCACGCATACCCCAACTAACATCCGGGTGCCGGCTATTTTACCATGCTCATCCACATAAAACTTTGACCATACGTTATTTTTTAAAGTATTAAATCGCTTATTTATTGCAAACTGTTGTGATATATGGTGCAGGCCTATAAAAAAAAAAGCATCTGATCACAGCAGCGTGGATTTTTGCAGCAAGTCTGCAATCTGCACTTAATGAAGTCCAGTCAGCTCACAGTTAATAAACTTGCTTTAAACCATCTTAACAGCACTTTAAAAAGCAGTGTCGGTGTCGCTTTTAGTTCCAATTATAACATGACTTCTTGCTATAAGTCAGTTCTTTACCTAGTCTTTAGCTAGCTAATGTGAAATCATAATTAATGTATGCAAAAAATAAACGAAATAAATAACTACTGAAAAATAATTGTATTACAATTGTTTGATATTTCCAAAGGTTGAAGCAAGTCCGTTGCTTTATTAGTACGAATAAACTAACTAAGTGAATAAAGTCAGTGAAAAAAAAATAAATCAGGAAAATAATTGCAGCCCTATCAGGAAGAAGTTTTAAAAACTGAAGCCATTTCCTTGTTTTATTTACAATTAATTGTTTAGATAATTGTTAATTAATCAAAAATTAAAATACAAACCTTAACTCCAATAAACTTGTGTAAGACATAGAAAACTAGAATACAACGACCTGCAAATTCTTATCATCTTATATTTAGTTGATAACACCACAAAGACAAGATATGCAATAGTTAAGCTAATTTGATGCCTGCAACACCTGCCAAAAGCTGAGACAGGTCCCACAAAAGACTGGGAAAGTTAGGAAATTCTCCAAAAATACCTGCACATTCTGTAGGTGGACAATTGAATTAAAAACAGATGAGCTTCATGATTAGTATAAAAGAAGGATCCCCAAAAGGCTGTCATTCACAAGCAAAAATAGGGTGGGTTCACCACTTAAACGTTCAACATACAATTGTAAGAAATTTAAGTATTTCTTTATCAATGGTCCATTACATCATCAGACGACTCAGAGAATCCAGAAATATCTCTGCACGTAAGCGGCAAGGCCAAAAACCAATACTAAATGGCCGTGACCTCCGATACCTCAGGCGGCATCATTCTGTGAAGGATAATACCACGTGGACACTTTACAGTCAGTTTACACCGTTTATCACAACATCTAACAGTGCAAATAAACTGTACCATGCAAAGCGCAAGCCAAACATCAACAATACCCAGAAAAGCAGCCGGCTTCTCTGAGCTCAAGCTCATCTGAGACGAACCGATGCAAAGTGGCAAAGTGTGCTGCTTTTACACAAGCTCCCAAACTTACCGGAACTGAAGTTTGTCATCGTTTTTTTGCTGCCTTATTATTTACATTTATGTTTCTTACACCCTTAAATGTAAGGTACATTTATCTCATTTTTTTAATCCAACTAAGCAGTTAAGCATCCCAACACCGTAACCAATGAAATACCACGTTTTTAAAAACTCAAGAACAGCAATAGGTAAATCTTAAGAAGTACCTACCTATGAGCCTCCTCTGTCTTATCCTCTGTCTGAACCCTCAGCATTAAAAGATGCCTCATTATGGCTGTTATTCGCCTCATCTGGTGATCATTATGCTGCTAAAATAAAGACACAATGGACAAAGTGAGCTGACTACATGAGGGCAAATATATAAACTGGATCCGTAGTGTTGCAAAGTGTTGTGCACGGGTTGGTGCAAAATCTTTGGCAACCAGATATAATTAAACTACATTACCGATATTAGCAAATTTAGCATTTTGGCTGCTGCTGATGTTGTTGTTGTTCTGCTTGAAGATTTATACATACAGACCAAAGATTAGTGTGCGTTATATGTTCATTGTTAATTTGACTACACATTATTATACGTTTTAAATCGATTGTTTATTATTTATTATTTATTGTGCAGCCCTATTAACAACCATAATCTCTATTTTTTTTCCTGGAGGAAGATCTTAAAAAAAAGGGGCAAAAAGGAATTTGCAGGGTAGTTGGAAACTCCAGACTTCTCACCTGATCACCCGAGTCAGCCATTGTGATGTTGAACAGAACTTTCAGTGATTCCATCGTTAGCTCGCTCTTCTCTATAGAAAGGGGTGGGGCCTGGGAGTCAGGACGTGTGACCTCGTATGGCCCCGCCCAGTGCACATCCAAGGTGCGCTCGAGTAAACCAGTGAGCAACTCCACAGCGTCTAACTCCTGACGCAACCCTCTCCTGACCTCTGGCCTTAAAGCGGAAAGCAGGAAAAGCAAACGGAGAGAAAAGAGTTCTACATCGTGATTTAAGCAAATTGGCAAGCGCAGACGGGCACACAAACCCTGTGCCAGCTGCAGGTCTGCACCCAGCTGTTGCGCTGCTGGGCTGTTGAAGACGATGTTACAAGTGCACTTGAGCGCCTCCACCATTACCCGCTCTTCGGCTGCGGAGACTGTTTTCTGCAGAGGTTCCACGTCGATATCGGGCAGTGGGATGCAGGCAAGACGTGCAAGAGTCACAATGCCGTCATGGGTGGCTACAGGTCCAAGGACACGCTTATCCCGAGACAGAATGCGCATGGTTTCCAGACAGGTGCTTTGACACTCGGGCCGCACAGGCTGACCAAGCACTGCAAGTAAGCCTTGACAAAGCTTCTGCATGGGGGAAAAAACACAGATAATCAGCAGAATACTGACACACTGACACACTGAATACATTTATTAATCAAAATGTCATATTTCAGCTTCAATGTGCAATAGGAAATTTAATCCACCTATTGGCGGTTGTAATACAGCAACAATACATACACTCTGCACCATTCTGCTGCCTGTACAGCTCATACAAATACTGTTTAATAATTTCCGACCACCAATTTCCATGAACCAATTGATCTTAAACAGAGACTGGCAGTATGCCCAAGCTATGGACACACACAGGCAGCCACCGACACACACACAGGCAGCCACCGACACACACACAGGCAGCCACCGACACACACACAGGCAGCCACCGACACACACACAGGCAGCCACCGACACACACAGGCAGACCACCGACACACAGACATCGAACTGTGGTGTTGTAAAAGTGTGCGCCAGGCATTTATTTTTTTACCTTACATAATTTTGGATATTTTTAGGGATGCACTGATAATAGTACTCATAAAAAACACTCTGATACCTTCTTATGACATTACTGACAAAACTTGTAGTGCACAAAGTTTGTCATTTTAATTGACAACATAAAAAAAACCCTAAAATTAAACCCTTGCAAAACTTAATGGCCAAAGATACAACTACCCATACAAATAATCCCACAAAACCCCCCAAAAAATCACAGGTATCAGTATCGGGTGAGTACCAAGAGAAAAAAAAAATCATATATCAGTACTTAAAAAATGCTATTGGTGCATTCCTAATTACTATGCAGGTTATCCAATCCCAAAACATCGTCATCTACTCACTATTCGAGCCGCCTCTTGATTGCAGTCAAAGGCAAAAGTCCTACAGTTCTGCAAGAAAAACAAAATTATTTTATTAATTTACAGAATTTTGGACAAACATAAGGTAAAAAGAAAAGAAGTGTGAAAAGAAATTTACTGGCTTATTATATGTTGAATTATTTACTGGCTTATTAAATGTTGTTTGTACCTATTTGTAATGTAGGTGAACATCTTCAATAGGTTTAAAATAGCTGTAAACGGCTGTATACAAGCTGCACTTAGGTGTAGATAATTCAATCGTTTCACTGACAAATAAAGCGGTCACAATTATTAAATAACCGTATGATCTTAATTATCTGACCTAACCGTGATCATAGTATCCAACCGCAATTATTGCACACTTTTATTAGCCAAAAATGGGAGCTGTAGTAACTGCAACACTCTACTTCCAACCTAAGTATGTGAGCGGAGTGAAGCGGCGCGATTTTTCCTGGAGTTTGAAGCGGAATTTTTGAGTTTGTGGTTTTCTGATGCCCCGAGCGTGCTCCACTAACGCTCCCATCACCAGTTCAACTCATGTTAAGGCCCTATAATGCAACTGCATAGACTATGAATGAATTCATAAGCTGCTAAACAGGTAGTGACAGAATAATATATGTGTTATATCTTTCTATTTATCTATGATAAAATGTTTACAATGTGTGTTATAAAAGGTACTTATTTTGCCATAGAGCAAACACAGAGTGAGGAATAATTGAGAACAGAGCATGGAGTGAGCAAAGAGCAGGGAAATGAACATCTGGAGTGGCCGTTATATATTTATGCTTTGAGAGAAAATTTGCCCCAAAACAAGCAATAAATCATTTATCAATTATTTATTTGACAAATAAACTTCACCCAAATTTCATAATCTTAACAGCCCTACTGACAAATACATCAGTACTGTTTTTAAACGTGGTCCTTTACGTCCAAAGAAAGAATTAAACAAGAAACGTGTCTGTAAAATGTTAAGATTAGCTTTAAAAACTAAAAATATACAATATTATTTGGATTTTTTTTTTAATAATATACAAAACCAGATCCCAGCAGACTGACCGCACTGGGCTGCGCCGCAGTATGTAAAAGAACATTTCTACAACGTTCTGCTTACTGCTGTGTAAACACAGACCAGCAAAACTGATTCCAGTAACCCAGACGAGGGTTTCCTTAATAGTATTTTTTAAAGAATTTTAAGAATTTATACCATTTATATTCATTTAAAACTTAAAGCTTTCACATAAAATCAGTAAACATTAGTTTAACACAGTATATATTTTTTCTCATAGTTAGGACTATAGAAGCATTTATTCCAGAACTTTCCAATAAAACCACTCCTTAGAGTCAAAGAGTTTATTTACTGGTTTAATTTATTTGTTTTAGTTTAATTTATTGCTTTATTTGTTTTAGTTTTATTTATTAGTTTATTTGTTTTAGTTTTTAAGGGTTGGGATAAAAACCCATATAATTCACGTGATCAGCACATAATAGGATGACGACAGTGATATTGATGATGCTAATATAATAATAATAATTATTATTATTATTATTTATAATACCATAACATGTATTATTATTATTATTATTATTATTTATTATTATTATTATTATAAGGTTAGTTATTTACAGGAGTATTTATTTTTATTTAAAATACAATTAAAGCCCAACTTTAAGAACCACTGAGCTAGAGCAGCTAAGGTACACAGACTGATAGGTCTGCTAACAGGCTAACCTGGTGAAGGTAATTTCTAGCTCTACACACTTTATATGACTAAATTCCGTCTGATGATAGATCAGATGTGAATTAATGCATTTTTGTATTTAATACTAATGTAAGTCAGGGCTGTCCTTTAGCTAGCTAGCAGCCCGGTGTGGTATAGTGAAGTATAACTAAGCTAGCAAGCTACTAGCATGTTCCAGAAACCTACCTCAGCATTGTATTCCAGCAAACGCTTTTCTATCTCCTCATCGTTCCCGTTTTCAATCTGCACCAAAATTGCACTTAGGTCCATGGCTGAATATTTACTACTTTAATTCACAGATTAATAACTAAAGTGTTTCAGTTGCAGCAGCAGATGTTTTGATTCTGTTTCCCCCAAACGCCTCTTTTCAACTTCTGGTCGAAAAACGTCACGGCAGAGAGAATCACGTGATCACCGATATGCGCAAAAACACTCCACAAAATAGCGCCGTGATATAATGAATAACGTTTTATTGCGTTAATAAAAAAAACACTTTTTTATTGATTTAATAATGTTTGGGATGGGATATGTAGCTTGTATTTCCGTCAGTCGTAGCAAGACAGAGTAAATGTGTTTGAATGAAATAGAGGGAAGTGGAACAGTAAGATTACAGGGTGAAAAGGTAAAGAAGGTAAAGGAGTTTAAGTACTTGGGGTCGACAGTCCAGAGCAACGGAGAGTGTGTAAAAGAGGTAAAGAAGCGAGTACAGGCAGGTTGGACTGGGTGGAGAAACGTGTCAGGAGTGATGTGTGACAGGAGAATATCAGCTAGAATTAAGGGAAAGGTGTACAAGACAGTGGTGAGACAGCTATGATGTATGATTCAGAGACAGTGGTGAGACAGCTATGATGTATGGTTAGAGACAGTGGTGAGACAGCTATGATGTATGGTTTAGAGACAGTGGTGAGACCGTTATGATGTA
>VCAZ01000011.1:6942350-7034850 GCA_005784505.1 Bagarius yarrelli
TGGGTTAGAGACAGGTGGACCAGCTATGATGCTTGGTTTAGGACAGTAGTGAGACCAGTTATGATGTATGGTTCAGAGACAGTGGTGAGACCAGCTATGATGTATGGTTTAGAGACAGTGGTGAGACCAGCTATGATGTATGGTTTGGAGACAGTGGTGAGACCAGCTATGATGTATGGTTCAGAGACAGTGGTGATACAGCTATGATGTATGGTTTAGAGACAACTGTGAGACTAGCTATGATGTATGGTTTCAGAGACAGTGGTGAGACAGCTATGATGTATGGTTTAGAGACAGTGGTGAGACAGCTATGATGTATGGTTTAGAGACAGTTGTGAAACTAGATATGATGAGGTTAGAGACAGTGGTGAGACAGCTTATGGTCTGGTTTAAGAAACAGTGGTTGTGATGAGAACAGCTATGAGTATGGTTCGAGACAGTGGTGCTACAGCTCTGATGTATGGTTAGAGACCATGGTGAGAATAGCTATGATGTATGGTTTAGAGACAGTGGTGAGACCAGCTATGATGTGTGGTTTAGAGACAGTTGTGAAACTAGCTATGATGTATGGTTTAGAGACAGTGGTGAGACAGCTATGATGTATGGTTTAGAAACAGTGGTGAGACAGCTATGATGTGTGGTTTAGAGACATGTGAGACAGCTATGATGTGAGGTTTAGAGACAGTGGCGCTGAGGAAGAAACAGGTGGCAGAGCTGGAAGTAGCAGAGCTGAAGATGTTGAGGTGTTCTTTGGGAGTAACGAGGTTGGACAGGATTAGGATCCTCAGGGGGACGGCTCATGTTAGATGTTTTGGGGAAAAAGTCAGGGAAGCCAGATTAAAGTGGTTTGGACATGTACAGAGAAGGGATAGTGAATATATTGGTAGGAGGATGTTAGAGATGTAGCTACCAGGCAGAAGGCAAGGGGGAAGACCTAAGAGGAGGTATATGGATGCAATAAACGGAAGAGGATGTAGAGAACGGGGTTAGGTGGAGACCTAAGATTTTTTTTTTTATTGATTTGATTTATTAATGTTTGGGATGGGATATTTAGCGAGTACTTCAAATACTTTTAGATTATTTAAAGACAGTATAACGAACATATTTTTTTCCCAAATAACAAAACCAAACCAGGAAGGAAAAATACCCCTTTATCTATAGTTCTTCTAACTTCAGATTGCATGATTACTGACTATAAACTGAATGCTATAGCTAGTAGGAACCTAATAGAAAGTCGACATCAGCGTTTTGTTCACATGCATGCCGAATAATTGAATCTGGTTGATATGTGCAGGGCTTACAATAATATTTGATCTCTTAAACAGATTTTTTTTTTTAAATCCGATTGTGTTTATAGTCCTATTACAATTGTACAGTTCCCCTTTACCTGAGCAGTTACCAAATCACAGATCAAACAGGTAGAGACCTTGTTTTGTAGCTGGTAAAATATTTTCTGTTATATCCGACTCAACTTTGGAAACCCGAGTCCGGAAATAGTAGCGTTTCCTAATAAAGTTGACAATGAAGGTTTGTGCTTATAGAGAACTGGAGTGATGTAGCAGGCGAATAGATGAATAATAAGTAAATCAAAGTAGACAACTTTTAAAAGAAAAATGTTTTAAGTTAAAGAACGTAAATATATTTAAAAATCAGTCTTAAGTAAGAGTATTTTTAAGGTGTCTGCAAAGTAGTTCAAGTAAAGCAGATAATTGACAAGGATTATAGAATAAAATTTATTTCTTATAGTTTTCTGCACATACAGTGAATCAGGATTTTTACGCTTTATCTGTGCACTTTCCATGTTTTGACTTACAGTTTATAAGAATAAATAAAAAATAATATGAACAGGAGAATAAGTTTAAACATACATGTCTGCATATTAATCAGATTATTTTATCACATATGCATTTTAACCTACTTTAGAAAATGTAAACTGATCATTAATGTAGATGTTGTTTAACAATATGTTTTATGCTTTTGTAAATTTTAAATAAATGTAAAATAAAAAATTGGACGACTGTAATGCAATGTATGTTAGGTATTTCAGGTTATTGCAACTTTAATAGTTGGTTTATTGATAATAATGGGTTCAGTTTGTAATTATGGTGGAATCTGCATGCACATTTCTACAGTAAGGAGTGCATTATACATATTACGTAGAACATTATACGTAGAATTTCTTTAGAATGCTGGCATGCCTAAGATTATAGTTCCTGCAATAGTCTTAAGCAATTAGGTAAACTTTTTCTATTTCCTATAAGTAAAAGCTTTATGAATGTTAGCTATGGTCGAAAGTTCACTTCCGTTCTGAGTGAACATGAGTTGGCGAGAGACTTTGAGACTTTTTTTATCTGAATCAAAATAGGCAAATTTACTACAATTTAGAGAAATATAGATAGTTTAGTGTAAAAATTAACATCAATTAAACTAGAAAGAACATTTTTGAAGAAATCACTACAAACAAAACACCTGTTAAACACACACAAATACTTTAAATAAGCAAATAGTCACACTTAATATGGGGTTTTAAAAATTGTTTATGTGGCAACAAATAATTCAACATATATCATTTACACGGTAACGTCTGTCACCACAGAAGTTATTGAGTGCTTTTATTTACAAGAGATAGTGGCTAAAGAAAATAAATGTTACATTTCGATATTCTTTTTTCTTTTTTTCATTTCTACCCATAGGGTAATAGGTCCACTGTACCTTTGAGTGCATTTAAAAACACACAAATCTAAGTTAACATTTTTCTGAAAAAAAAAAAAAAAATAATAATAAAAATATGTACAATACAAACATATATATACAAAGCCAAAGGGCACAGGATTACTCAGGGAAATGTTTAGAGTTAAGTTGTGTATCAGTGCCAGAAACAGGTTCTGTAGCAGAGCACAAAAGAACAGCACAGACCTGATGACGCACAGCATTTAAAACACTTCCCTGTAAAACCGTCAGAGCCCCATATTCACATAAACAACCAGCATTCAGATGATAGCAGAACTGCAGTAAACTCCCTTCCTTTAACGTCAGTATTATGGCAATTCCCAAAAGGCTTTCGATCGAGTTTTATGATTTGTTTGCTACGAAACATAAACTAGAACACTCAGGAATGCGTTCAGCTCAAGGGCTAATACAAAAATTCAGTGGATAATTAACTCTTTATCGTTGTCAAACAGCTGCTTTGACCTCAAAGTCGCGGAACAGAGGCCACGGTCCAAGAGTGTTTGGAGAAGGAATGAAAATCAGGAATTGAAAGATAATTACAAGGCACACTTGGGCTAGACTTGCACTGCCATCACGTCATAAGATTTCAGTTTGGTAAAATAAAAATCAATTTGTGCAACTCTTGCAGTACAGATTTCCATTCTGAAACCTTTTTTAGTCTTCGACTGACATGCTTGTTAGAGGGATGATGCTGAGTATTCCTTAGCCTTGTCCTTCCTTCACACATATTATATGCTGATGCTTTTCCCACATCTGTTGGGATATTTCTAGATGGATACAAATGGGGCTATTTGGCCCATCCTGTAGTAGCTTCTCCACTTATATAGGCAAAGCCTGGAAAGTGTTGTGCATGCTCATATTCAGAGTTCCTCCGTGGTGCCAACGAAGTGTACATGTCCCCTGTGGACGCGTAGCGTGTTGAGTGCATAGGATTGCTGGAGTAGCTGTTGGCTGAGGGAACATCTGGCCAGCGGGGGGTCACCGGGGTTGCATGAAGCCGAGGAGTGCCACCCATCAGACATGGCTCCATGCGGGACATCTGGCTGTTCAGTGAGTACTAAGGAAGCAAAGAGGGAAAAAACTGTCAAAAACTGGTTTGTGGGGGAAGTTAGGATTATTCTAAGAGCCTACGCACTTTAAGCGCCCCCAGAGGTCTGTTTTAGTAGTAGTACCAGTACTAGCAGTAATGTAATAGTATATTTGGTGACGAATAGGTGTGGTAGGGGCCCAACCTTATAATATTTTATAGGACACAAAATTGCTAGCGGCGCCCTTGCTGCAGTCATGTGACTGGATTTGAAATGAGCACAAAAAAGTCTTAAATATCACATACAATGTCCAGCCACTATGCTTATCAATGTCAGTACTAAATAATTATTGTAAGCATTTGTAAGTATTGTATTCGATAAAATCTGGCAAAAAAAACTAGTTGACAAAGTGTCATTTAACCTGTAATACACTATATAACTAACTTGATTGTCCTTTACAGAGCCCTGACTCTGACCTCAACCCCAATGAACATCTCTGGGACGTGTCAGACATCAGAAAGTACAGTCTTTTCTGTATTAAATTAAAGACAGAATCGGGTGTCTTTTTATAGGCTCTAGTTTAAGTGCAGATGTTCCAGTTGCAAGATGTAACTATTGTATATGCAGTTGAAAGAAAAGTGTAATTACTGCATGGTTGCATAGGAAGAATGAAATCCTTTAGGACATACGATTAAAAATTGTAGGGTTTTTTTTTACTATTTTTGCAATAACAGGACACTTTTGCAAGTGTTTTAATTTTTACATATTTTACATTATGTTAAGTCTGAAAAATTTACACAATTTGCGTTTAAGTAAATAATCTAAAGCATGAATGCTATTCGGGACATTACATCCAATTTCGGTTGCCATGAGAAACTGTGATCATAAACAAAATCGAATCATACATCCCAAATTGTGTGCTCCTCTAACATCCTTTCTGTCTCCAAATAGGAAACCAGTATAGTGTTCCATTTGTGTCATTTATATCACTAGCTGCAGAGTGCATCCACTCTGACAAAGATCAGACATTGTGCCTGTTTTACACACATGGAGGAAAAGTGGAAATAAAAATGTCTCTCTCCTCTCTAAATAGAAACAGCCTACAGTCAACACCATTATGAACTAGCGCAGCATGGAAAAAGAAAGTCAGACGGGTCACAGACCAAGATATGAGGCTTAGCGACCTCTTGTTCGGGCAGAGAAAAGAAGCCATTGAATAACAATATTTTAATAAAGCCATGCTCGGTCTGCTTTGGCGCTTGCTGGCTGGGGATATGTAAGGAAGCTATTGAGTGTTGGGTAGAGGCTGTGGATTGAGGGACTGTCAAAGCTGTGACCAGGCCACCTGTCAGTATCTGCTTCCGCTGGGGAGAGAGTGATTCACCCCCGGCTGCTTTGACAGCAATGAGACTGGGTCAAAGATCTTTTGACAGGAAATTACTACTATTATGTCTGCTTTGGCTTATAATACATGATGACACTGAGATAGCAATCGCTTTGTTTTCTGTGTACAGTTAAATTTAACTTTTCCCGGTTCGATTAAAGTCTCTGTATCTTCTGTAATTTGGTGCCGGTTCCAGCGGTGGTAGTAACATGCTAGGTCTACTTCGCTATATTTACTTGAGTAGATTTGTAGGAAAAAAATATGTTTAACTGGCCTTACTTTTACACTCACTCAAGTTTAATTTTAATTGAATAAATGTACCTTTACTTTACTACATTTGATGCCATTTCTTTGTTACTATTAAATGTTAATTATAAAAAAAATAGTTCTAATTAGAACTATTAGTTGTAATAATTCGTTTCCATCATCTTATGTATACTGAAATCGCGAGTCTGGCGATAGACTGCAGCCGTTTGAAGGGCAAAAGGCAGGAGGGGTACACCCTGGACAGGTCGCCTGTCCATTACAAGGCCACACACACTCACACTCACTCCAATGGGCAATTTAAAATCACCAATCAACCTAACATACATTTTGGACTGTGGGAGAAAACTGGAGTATCCGGAGTAAACCCATGTAAGCACGGGCAGAACATTCGAACTCCACACAGAAAGACCACTGCCAGGAATCGAACCCGGGCCTTCTAGCTATGAGGCAACGGTGCTACTCCTAGTGTTATCATTCGATACTGTATTACTCTTAATCAAGTAACTTGAAACATTAATACTCTTACTGTTACCTGAGTAATTATTTTTATAAGTAGTTCTATGTGTACTTAAGTAGAAATTTTTGCCTACTCTACCCACCTCAGGTTGATTTCTGCATGAAGTAATACACAAAATACAGAGCACTTATTTTTTTATTTATAATACTTATTCTCCAGTAAATAGTCTTCCAAATAAGGACAGATACCCTATTGAGTCTGGTTCCTCTCAAAGTTTTTTCTTGTACTAAGGGAGTTTTTCCTTGCCACAGTCGCCCCAGGCTTGCTCACTAGGGATGTTTTTAATAACATTTTTTGATTTATTTTCTAACATTATTCATGGATGTTATTATTGTTACTTATGTTCTGTAAAGCTGCTTCGAGACAATATCCATTGGTAAAAGCAGCACATAAATAATACTAAACTATATTGAATTTATTAACATTTAAACAGACACTTTTTTAAGAGTAGTGGAGTCCATATACAATTTGTTTTAGTGCCACCAAATGAAGACTTTTTTCTAATTGTTTGCTCAGAAACGTTTCTGAAATAACGACTACACATTAACTTGCACTGAAATGACAGCGAGTTCATCCACAGGCTAAGTGATCCATTACTCCAGACCTTTCTGCATCACATGCTGTTCAGCATTTCACATGCTAATGACCCCAGTGTCATTTACCATTCTTATTCATATTAGCATTCCTGTCTGAGTTACAGGCCTTGTAAAATGCTGTTAAACAGAATACACTTCCATTACTATTTCCATTTCAATAAATGAGAATACACAACTATTATGAAACAGTGGAAGTCATTACTGTTGCATAAAGATGCATATTGAACTGAACAAAGCCCAAAGCTTAACAGATGTTAACCCAGCCATTATTTCATATTGTTAGCATATCTGAGCTAAATTAAAGTAAATGTTAGTGAACAGCTTACCTGTGCAGAGGATCGATGGTAAGATGAGTAGTGCAACGGGTTGGGGAGACCTGCATCATGGGGTAGACTCGGATACTGACTCTGGATGGCATGATGATGCTGGTTTGTGTAGCTGCTGTAGTTGTAGCTGCCCGTGTAGCTGAGGGAAGAAGCAACATTAGCCTACAGCCTATAGATAATGGTTCTTCATTTTTTTTTAAAATGATGGTTTACCCATGCTCATCTCTGTAGGGGTAGACTTGCATCCGGTGTGCTGATGAGGTAGGGTGAACTGGGGCGCTACTACGCATACAGGACAGCTGGGATCCTCCATCGGGGGGACTGCCTCCTGACGTGGTTACTGTGTATGTAAGGGACCATGTATATGACTGAAGAGCTCCTAGTACAATACACACATATACAAACATACATTTCTCCCTTGGACCTCATTTAATTTAAATAAATGACAGAAGAATCCTTTGAGACTGGCCACCATGATTACATAATAATTAAGGTTTAGTTCTGTATTTATGCTTACCTGAGGTAACAGACACACTGTTGTATTCTGGGGACTGGGCTGAAGTTGGGGTGCTGGTGGCTACTGGTCCTACTGAGGGCACTGATTTTGCAGGAGAGTAGGGTTCAGGGGACACAGACGTGCTCTCGGTTAGCATCATATCTTCATTACTGTCCACTGTGGGAGACAATATAAAAAATCTCAATACATACTGATGCAACACTTTATTAGGAAGACCTGTACACCTAGTCGTTTATGCAATTATTCAGTTATGGTAATTAACATCATTCAAATGAAACTGTTATCCAACTTTAAATTCGTGCTGCTGTAACAATGCCAAATGCAAATAGTTTTTTGTACCTGTTTGCAATTTAACTACAGGGAACAATGTTTTTTTTTTTTTTTATTCATGCCCAAAAGTGCTGCGCTCCCTTTTTCCACCAATTCAAAATGACAATGACAAGTGGCCTTATAGGATAGTAAAGTGTATGTCGTATGCACGCTTTAGAATCCGAGCATGAGTAATAGGTCATCTGGAGACATTTTGCTTACTTAAATTCGCAAACTAAGGATTTGGAAATAATACTCGGCTTACATACTCAGTTTCGCACACTATATAGTATGGAAGGATGCAATTTCAGATGGGGCCTGAGTCTACAGAATTAGTTATCTACTCTGCCACATGACTAGCTAACAGGATAGTTGCCCGAGTAAGTACTGGTGTACTGGTATTCCTAACAAGCTGATATTAAAAAGCACCCAGTAAAGTTAATTCACCCCACAGTTAGTTAAAACAAGCATGGTTACAGTATTAAATGGGGAAACACAGTGTCAGTGTTGCTTTCGGTTTGATTTTTAACTCCACTTCCTTAATGTTATTATTAGTGACGCAAATAAATTAATGAACTAAATTACCAAAAGAAAAGAATCATAATTGCTTGACATTTTTAAACATTGAAGTGATTTCTTTGTTTTATTTATCAGTTGCAATATTTATAACTCAATATTTTAACTAATTGGATAAGATGAAATAATTGCTGATTAACCATTTAACCATTCTAAGAAAATCATATTAATAAAGCTGCTCTACATTGTTTTATCTTTGCAATCCTACTTGAAATACACAACTTACATGGTGCTTATATGATTATTCATGTAAATTATTAAAATTTAAAGCATGTTAACTGTTAACGCATATCATTTGGCTCACCTGTCGTTCCCTCCCCTTTCATGGCCCTCATCAGCTCATTGGCTCTTTCCTGGCAGTGCAGTGACTCCAGCAGGTACAGCACATAATCATCAAACATCAGATGAATCAGGTGAAAAGATCCTGCACATATACGATAGGAACATACAGTAAATCACAGTGTATCACACTCTCTGCTTATATATAGCTACACAAATAACGAGGACAGATTAGCTATAAATTAGACACTGTTTAGATTTGTTTGTGCGGATATAATGTAAAAGCTCTCACTTATAATGGAAAAGGGAGGACATTTTTTGAAAGAGCATGACACAATCCCCACATTGTACGAGTAAGTCCAGTCAGTGTGTGCGTTATAAACCCTGTGGCTATTCAGAGCACCAGGCACAAATACTGCCCACTCATAAAATGGGAAGCAGGAGGAAACACTTGCAGAGGGGGGTTAGCCTTTGTTAATTAGCTGTTTTGTACCAAGAGCTGCATTATCAAAACACTGCAACCAGCTGTGTCTTTGAGATTCACAGACAGAGCTGAAGAAAAAAAAGGGGGGGTCTTAGCCCTCTTCTTATAGTCCTCCTTTCAGCTACTTTGCTATAAACACGGAACTGCTGTTAGCTGAGAGTTAGCATGGCAGCCATGTTGGTGTAAAGTTTGGGAGTTTGGCTTGTGAGAAATCTCTTGAGAATAAAAACAAATTTGTTTGAACTAAACTAAACTAAAATAGTGCAAAAAGCGAACGATAAAATCTAAAGGTTTTTATTGGTTGATTTGTTTTAATATATTTACTATGAAAATGGACATTTTAATTGTATAACAGACTAGGATTTAATGAATATACCAAAAGAAGACGGTGTCAAAAAATATATATATATAAATAAATAATATATAAAGTAAAATTAAAGCTGTAGAATAATTGTACAGCTTCATGGAGTCTTGAGACAAGCACATGACAATCTGGCATTTAAATATTTATTATGGAGGGGGTTTCATCGATATGTGCAGAGGCTCTTGCAGACTCACCAAAGCTGGGGGCGCTGTGCAGCGTCATGTCCCGGATCACTCTTGTCCCAAAACAGGACCACATGAGAAGAAACTGCTGAGCAACCTTCTTCAGGGATCCGGGTCTCTTCCCCGCCACCTAAAGGAATATTATCATGAGAAAGACTGTGGGGGAGGAACATAAGGGCCTTAACCTAAGCGTCCATGCTGGGGTCTAACCCCACAGGAACGAAAAACATGTCAACAAGTCAACTATTTGATTTTCCCCTGGGGACACGCCTTCCCATTCAACTATTGTTTGCTGGGTAGGGGACGTTCCCAAGGCGACCAAATTTTTACAACCCTATATCTGCAATATAATGGATGCAAAAGGGGCCATGAAGACATCATTAAGTTGGGGAATTGCAGTGCAAATGGACCAGCGTAAGCATGCCATAATAGGGTTGGCATTTACATGGATGCTTCACATTTTAGAAGCAGTGCTGTTAAAGATGGGCACCTAAAGTATTTAAAGAAAAGGCTTTGAAATCACTACAGCAAAAATTTTATGGACTAAAAACAACTAAAGGAAATGTAGAAAAACTTGGATTTTACACAGATGTTTTTTGTTTTTGTTTAATAGCTGCCGTCTACTGGGAAAAACTCTTCACTGACCCGTACAACGCATCTGTCCACCATCGAGTCCAGCCATTCGATATATGCCTCGATAGGAGACTGATCCTCCAGCAGCCGGTCAAACTCCTGATACACTGAGGGAGGAAAAACAGGACAGGAAGACTTATGTATGTTTTAATGATGCTTATTATTTATAGACAGAAAGATGTGCTTCCACAAGCACTGCAGAAAAGTGGATAGAAAAGTGTTCTTTATGTCATTTTATGTTCTTTCAGAGAAAAAAAAAAAAACAAGCACAATTTTAACAATAAAAAAACTGACAATTTAAAAGGATTTTTTAGAAAATATCTGCATCAGTAAGTAAATATATTTACAGTCTATTGGTATGAACTTGCACAGAATAAAAGAATAAATGAATTACCCCTCTTAATGCAATTCCACAACACAAATGCCGAGGCAAGAGGCAATTTTTGAACTTTGATCTTATCAGTCACTTGTGGCTTGCCACTGAAATGAGTCTAAAATTGGCCCTGGGTGTTAAAGAGTGAGGGTAAGCTGGGTTAACCTCTCAGTGGCTGTGATTAAAGACTGCCTCTTATGACCGTGGGAATGATTCAGCCCTGGATACCTACTACAGCTACTGAGTGACATCAGACATCGAAAACATCACAAAAAAGAAAACAATACCTCCTATGCAGCTACTAGCAATTCACCATTAATCACCGCTAATAAATTCACATCAACTTCGGTTTTGAGTATCACATGGGCAGCAGAGATGACTCAGTAAGTGCTCGTAAAAATCCCAGAAGTTAACGTGAATTGGGTTAGGAGCTTTAAACCTTGTGTTCAGGATTGGTTTGTCGTTACACTGTACTTTTCTACTGCATACTTGATTTTTAAAATATCTACTAAGAAAAATACAGATACAGTTGAATAAAATTAAAGACTGGATCCTCTTCTGATCAGTCTAACACCATTATAATAATTTGTCTTTAAGTTGTTTATTCTGTCACTCACGTTGGATTATGAGTCGTCTCTGCTCCTCCCGCGTGTCCTCCATGGTGTAAAGTGTCTGCTTGGTGATGCTGTTAAGATCTACATTTCTCCAGTCCTCCAGCATCTGAAAGGTGATATCTGCACTATGGATCACGGTCCGTGATGCCTACAGGAAGAGAAGTGTAAAAAGACACACATGAAAAAAATTAAACTTTACAGAATAGTAAAATAATAATAGTAGGAAATGATTAAAAAAAAATGGTAAAAATTTTAGTGTTTCTATTTTTATATGCGGATGTTATATGAATTTTTATAAATAATTCAGCTCATTCTTCTGCTTTTAGAATTTAAAAATTTTTTAAATCCTTTAAATTTTAAGCACTCATTTACATGCAACAATATCTTTATCTGTATTTCAAAATATCACATACTGGCTGGATTCCTCTAAGGTTTATGTATCTATTGGTGTGGATGTAATTCTAGGCAAACCACATTACATTTTTCATCATAAAAAATTACAACTATCTGACCCACTGAAAATGTCACACATTTTATATAAGACTAAGCACTAAAAAATTAGTTTCTATACTGGGATCTTGTTCTCACCTGACATAGATGATTTAATGATGTTTGCCGCTTGAGAATCTGGGAAAATCTTCTTGACACTGAAAAATACAGAGTTAAACATTTAAACTACCTGACGATACATCCCGTACAGTCTATTGTTGATATAAATGTGGCTGAGAGAAAAAAACTTACACTCAAACTTTATGTTGCGCAGGTTTTCAGGCAGATCATGCAAAGCCACTCTCAACCACTCGTCAAGCTGCTTAGCAAATTTCCTGATGACCTGCGTCAGGCTGCATAGACCAATAGAAGAATTCATATATATATAAATATATCTATATCTATCTCTATTTATCTATCTATCTATCTATCTATCTATCTATATATATAATATTTATCTCTCTCTCTCTCTCTCTCTCTCTCTCTCTCTCTATATATATATATATATATATATATATATATATATATATATATATATATATATATAAAAAATATGTATATAGGTTAATAAATAATATGTCACCCTGAATTAATTTTTTGTTCTGATTTTAATTTCTATGAATTGTTCCCCAAAAAAAAAAAGACATTGTCATTGTCATTGTGATAGATAGATAGATAGATAGATAGATAGATAGATAGATAGATAGATAGATAGATAGATAGATAGATATTTGACAATGTCTTTTTTCATTTGGGGAACAATTCATAGAAATTAAAATCCAAGCAAAAAATGGATTCAGGGTGACATATTAATTATTAACCTATATACATATTTTATATATTTACTGTATAGACTAAACTATAATGTGCTTGCTTTATGTGCGTATCTAAATTCTATACGTAGTACTAATATTATACATGTATAGATTTGGGTTATTTTCAAAAAGTTAAATTAAAAAGACCACATTTAAAGTTATCTTTTACACGACCTGATGCTCTTTTTACTTCCACATGTGGGATCATAATATAATAACACGTTTTATATTAAGAATTGTAAAGATCATGTCTTTTCTAATTAGCAAAGACATGGTAAAAGTAATAAGATTCTTGAACATGATCCTATCATCATCATCATCGTTATTTCTTCTCTTTAATGAGCTCTATGTGTTCTATCAGTTTGGGGAAAAAATAGCGATTATAAACATATATAAATATATCATAGGAAATATGTTATATTTATAATATGTTAAATTAGGATAACATTTTCAGTTAAAATACAAAACTGGGGATTTCATAAGTCTGCTAAGATTTTTCTATAGTGAGATAACAACGAAGAATAGTAAAATGACCTAATGTGATTATTTTACCTTTTTTCAATATATTTTTTACATTTTTAATAGAAGAGACAGGAACACTGACCTATCAGGCAGTGCCTGCAGTACTGTGGGCATAAGAACTCCTGAAATGGCTTTGTATAAGATGGAGTCACACACGCCTACAATGTTTACTACAGTGGATGAGCCCAGGACAGGCAGCATGTGTGGAGGCATACCCTGCCAAAAATGCAGCAGAAAGCTCTGGACCTACACACACACACCACACACACGCACACACAGAATTATTAATACCAGATCGAACCTGTGGGATCGAAAAGATTTTAAAGATTGTGGTGGGCTGGAAAAAAAAAAGAATTTTGAAACGTTCACAAACCTCATCGAAATTGGCTCGTATGACTGTGTCGAGTATTCTCTGGCAGTGAGTTCGGTACATCATGATAAACGTTGAAACCTAAAAATAAAAAGCTTTTATTTAAATTTCTGTTACGGGCAAAAAAAAATTTTAATTGAAATGTTTTTATTCTACATCTCTGACCTCAAACATATCATTGAGATCTTTTGTTCCTGCTCAGCACATCAGCACACAACAAGGTTTTAAACAAAAAAAACCCCCAAAACTAATAAAACACTTAACAATAACAGTGGCTACACATTTTAGTCAAATGTGGTGTATAAAAAGTAGCTTTGGAGATCAGCAAGCCGTAAAGCATTTGAAATTACAGCTCCCTTTTTAAAGCAGGACAGCTAGAGTCTGTACTTTGTTGGGTGTAAGATCTTATTATCTACTTGAAAGATTAAGAGTTCGCTAGGACCCAGCATATAAATCCTCCAGGCACTTGTTTAAATCCAGACCCAGAGAAGGTGCAAAGGGGCGGATGAAAGGGGAAAGCAGGAGGGGTGGATGTATTAGAAGAGATAGGGGGTGGGTCAGCTGGCTAAAGAAAAAGATACTTGCTGAGTTTTTAGTGCTCTATTTACCTTCTGTTCTGGCAGAATAGCAGGCAGATTTAGGTCTTTGACATTTGGAAATTCTGGCAGCAGAGTGCCCAGTTTGGAGCGGGGTGAATACGCCACTGTCTGCTTGGTAACCTCTTTCTTGCCTGTCTCGTTTACCCAGGCGCCACCCTTCTTGGAGTACATCACATCATAGTACTGTGAGCTTTCCTTCACAGCTAATCCATAGTAGTGATACCTGTAGAGGAAGAGAGGGAGAGAAAGAGAGAGAAAGAGTAACACACAGTTATGCAGATCCAGGTTAAGGAAATGACATTACATTCACATTTACAGCATTTCGCAGAGACCCCAGCATTTTGCAGTGACTTAAATTTATTTCTTTTTTTTTAATCTAAGTGAGCAAATCAGGGTTAGGGGCCCTTTCTCAGGGGCCCAGCAGTGGCAGCTTATTTAAACCTACAATCTTTTCGATAAGCAGTCAAAGATCTTAACCACTGAGCTACCACTGTATTAAAAGCTGTTTAGAATAAAAATACTAATACATTTACAGCATTTGGCAGACGTCCTTATCCAGAGCGACTTACATTTATCTCTTATATACAACTGAGCAATTAGGGGTTAAGGGCCTTGCTCAGGGGCCCAGCAGCGGTGGCTCGGTGGAGCTGGGAATCGAACCCACAATCTTCGGGTTGGTAGTCCAACACCCTAACCCTGAGCCACCACTTCCCTTTCCGACAATACGACAGTAAAGGGATTTATTTGTAACAACAGAAAAATAACATGATACAGGAAATAAAACTCAGACAGTGTCGGTCCGCTTACACTTACTTTGATTGGCCCCTGGTTCCCAGTCTTCGTGTCGTTAACTGGGGGAACTGCTGCCTTATTATCTATAAGACAGGGCACAAAGAAAGCATTTGCTGCTGATCTTCCCATTTACACACTGCTAACAAGTGAGACAGTTTACTTAAATCTACTGGACATGTCCAACTTGAAAGAAGGAAAAGTTTTGAAAGACCAGCTCTCCGTTTGACCTTGAAGTTCTTGCCAGTTGTCACATTCACAAAATTCATATCCAACAGCTTTTCTATCCATCGTTTTTTCCCCTTTTTCTATGTCTCTCTCTCTGAGTGTCTGTCTCCTCTGTTCTGTTTTTTTTTTCTATGAGATTGGCTCCTTGGTCCAGCTCCCGGTGCAGAAACTTTAGCAAACAGTGGAACTCTCCATTGTGTGGGATGAAAAAAGAGGCCAAGCTGTGAAGTTTCTGTCAGGCTCGGCTTGATAAATGAGCAGACAGGGAGGCAGCTCGGGCTCTCTCTCTCTTTTTTGTCCCGAATCAATGAAGCCTTCCTAAAGGACACCCCACGCTGCTTCAGCCACTGATCTAACATTCCGCAACATCTCACCCTTCCAAATTTCCTTTAATTACACATTAATCCAGACCCCCTCTCTTTTTCAATATCCTCAGGCAGGAGCTGGGGAATAGGGCAGGGATGTCAGGTGGTGCTGGCGTAAGGAGGTGTTCAGGCAGATTGTGGGAACAAGAGGCATGTCTATAGGTTTAGACTGTTAGTTTTCCAAAAAAAAAAACCCAGTGACTGTAATAATCTATTATTTTACTAAAGGGTTGTAATTTTGTAATGTCTTAAAAGCTTAAAACAAAATTTAAAAAAACATTCATGCATATACATCCATACATCCATCCATCCATACATACATACATATTAAATGCTTTAATTTCACATTGTTATACACTTTAATGCTTTAAATACATTTAAGTATTATGTGCCTTAAGCATGAGTAATAAATCCTATGACACAATTAGAGAAAGCTGAGTGCTTACCTTCCCAAAACTGGCAGCATTGACAGGTTGAGTGCCATGCTTCTCACAAAAGTCTAAGTAGTGCATGTAAAGTGCACTGCGAGGAACACACACCCCCTCAGCAATCTCATAGTTCTCCTCCAACCTGGTAAAAAAAATCATCACATGCACACTTAACATTCTGCTGAATAATGTTTCTGAGGATGATATAATAAGGTAAAGATAGAATTGTTCTAGCTGTCATCTTTAGGCAATAGTCGCTGTTACATTAATTTACATTTTTATTAAATGATTTCATTATAATTATTTAATTTTCAATTTTTGAGGCTAGGCAAGGCTGGCAAATCCATGCATAAAGATAGTTCTAGCCACTTTGTACAGTAGACGGTCGGTAACCATAAAACTATTTATATATTATATAAATTGTTTAAAAGCATATATTATTTCACCAAAAATTTTATTCTCAGTAAATCATATGCAGTTGTTTTTCTTGTATTATTAATTATTAATTTATAAAACTTACACCAGCCTGGTTAAAATGTTGAATTGGCGTAGTTAGTTATTGTTACTATTTATGTATTGTTGTTACCGTAGCTCCTGTATATTTTGTACCAAAATATTAATTATTCATATAAAAAAAAATTTTTTTAATTCCTGGCTCACTCAAAGCTCATACATTATAAATGCTTTTAATTAACAAAAAAAATTAACCTTGCACATATGACCCATGAAATCATGTAATAATATTACTTAGGATAACAGTCATAAATCTGTTATACAGCATCATGGGTTGAAAAGTACCTAATAATGATTGTCTAATTAATAAAATATCAGTTATAATCATTTAATTCTGCCTTTTTATATCATACACACTCACACACACACACACACATACATTTTTTTTTTGCAATTACAATCCCAAACATCACACATTTTGACCAAAAAAAAAAAAAAAAGAATTGGTGTAAAAATTTGCAATGATCAAACACGCCAGTTTCATCTTAGGCACTAAAGTGCTACAGAAAGTGTTCCAGTGTCCACTTATGTCCAATTGTGGTTATAAAATCAGCTAGTTTTAATAGTCTAGTACATGAAAATGACCTGGAAATAAAAAAAGTTGAATAAATCTGAATTACTCACCACTGTAAAGTTGCAGGTGTTGAATGGCGTTTTGATGCTCGGTTATTTTCCTTTTCCTCATCTTTAATGGGTTAGAAACACAAAACAATACAGGATTTAAAACATGTTTTAATTATTGTTTTACATTCAAATTCAATCCATTTCAATCATAACATATCTTTTTTTAGGAACATTTCCGAAGAATGACGAATAAAACCCTGGCCAATAAGTGATGTATGTATGAGGGTTATCAGTCATTTGTGTCTTGGACTGACATGGCTTACTTTCATCTGTGGACATGTTCCCCAGGGACGTGTGGCTGGAATAGGGTTTGCTCTCGCTTTCATTCAGGCACCTTTCAATCCAGCTCTCTGGAAAAAGTGCACAAGAAAAAAAGGATGTTACACAACTAGTATTCGTTAATGAAAAGGTAAATGTCTTTCTTTTTTTAAATGTAAGGCCTGTTTTATTCCACTGTGAAATACAGCAACAGGTGCTAACTGGGTTAGATGGGGAAAAAAACGAGTTAAATGTCACACCACAATAGGTTTTTTTTTTTTTACAAGCTTAAGAAAGTGTAGCGGGAAAAAAAAGAGAAACAGATGCAAATTACGAGGCAGTTTGAACAAGTGGAGATGATTTAATACTGGAAAAAAGAGAAGGTCCAAAACTGTTAAACTTTTAACAACATAAGCAGCAACTAAGATTAGTGCATGCCGTCCATGTTGATTTTCACACAAATGCCAGTTCTATCGTTTTGTTTTAATTTTATTTAACTATTTTGACATAATGAGCATTTATACTAGTTTGTGCTGTTTTGTTTTATCCTTTAGATTATTTTATTAGTTATTAGGGGTTGGAAAGCATTTGGAAGAAAGCTGTAGATTAAATTTTGCTGTCAGATTATGCTACTTATTAAGGGTTTATATCTCCAGCATAAAAATACA
Organism: Bagarius yarrelli; assembly: GCA_005784505.1. Classification (NCBI taxonomy): domain Eukaryota; kingdom Metazoa; phylum Chordata; class Actinopteri; order Siluriformes; family Sisoridae; genus Bagarius; species Bagarius yarrelli. Next base: position 6,960,198 of record VCAZ01000011.1, read on the forward strand.
TTAAGAATTTTCCAGTTTTTTGTTTTTGTGCGAACAGTGATGCACAAAAGCTCTGGCTGTTATTTGGTGTTTTACAGATTATGGTCTGCATGATGAACGGATTTATTTATTCTCTTTAAAACAGATTAAAGCGCGCGCTGTATCACCTCAGGCCCGTCCCGTTTCCGCTCTAATGGTGCACAATATAACATAATATCACAAGAATTATGTTTATTAAATTGTGCGTGTAGATTGCGCAATACGGCAACTAACTCATTTTGGACGTAACCACAACACTGTAGTGCTTCCGGCAACGGGTCCTGATCACTATCACCATAGCAGCGGTTGCTAAGGATGCGCGTCGGACAGGATTCTAGTTCCTTTACATCAAAAGTGATTAAGCAGGAAAAAAAAAACTTTTGCTAAACTTTTAATATAATAAAAATTGCAGATACTTACAATGCATTCGATCATTATTTAGAATAAAAATGAGAGTGGAGTAACTGCTACCTGAGGCAATACCAGTTTTCATTAATTATAATGATAAATATATATAAACAGAATAAATAAAACAGCTAAAAACATAATTTTAGTAAATCGTAAAGTTTTTAAAATGTTAATATAACGTTAACCTGAAAATTAGTTTGAGAGTTTTACTGCAGTTTAATAACTCCCTATAAAAAAAATTTGCGACTTTGCCGAAAAGCATTTTGGACTGTTCTCGGAAAAGTTTTCTCCTTTATTTCTCCTTTTTTATATTCTGAATTATCGGCATTATTTTACTTTAACATTATTGTAAATATTTCGTCTGGTTATTAACAGAAGTGTAAGTTGTCTTTAATAGTAATAATTAATTCCAGATCCAGGTTGCCGAAAATGAATGGTTTGTTTTGTGCGCAGCTTGAGCAGATCTAAATAATTGGATTAAATCCAATCTAAAGGCGAGACGGATCAAAGATCGTTTCTTGTGTGGCACTGAACAGAATCAGGAATATTTGCTAAAGAAGGTTAATAAAAAATGGTCCTAATAAAGAGAATATCGTAAACAACGTTATTTTCTAATAAATGCCTAAAAGTTTTAGGGCCTATAATCACAAACAACAAATGCTCGGAATCGATCTAAATCTTGGTCATAATAGATTTCGCAAAAAAAAAATAAAATAGCTACCGTTTTACATTAACACATACAACAAGCACTATAAGTAAGAAAGCTCTTAATTTTAAGCTACTTTTAAACAGCGGATCAGCTCAGTGCAGCCCGGTGCAGCCGGTGCATGCAGCAGGTGCAGCTCCGGGCCTCTAACAGCAGCGCGACTTTTACACTCATTCACAGCAACAACAACAAAAAAAAAGACTCCAAACCAAAAATCACGAATTTAAACTCCACGTGACCCAAATTCCGTTCACTATAAGGCAAAAGTTGGGGCATGTAATAGTTTTCGCATGCATCCTCTGAAGCAATGAGAAAGAAGGAAAAAAGCCCTCCAGCTGTTTATCTTTAAACTTCTCAGACCACAACAGCTGTCCTGATGAAGGATACAGGTAGAAAAATGGTATGTTAAAAGAAAGAAAGAAAAAAAGGAAAGAAAGAAAGAAAGAAAACTTTCTTTACAGTAAGGTTGAGGTCACAAATTTCCAAGTTTTGAGTTCCAAAATTGCTCAGACTTCCAGACATTCCGAAAGCCAGGAGCAGTGCAGAAGGCACCAACCTGTGGATTCCATATCAGGCTCTTCGAGCAGCCCACAGTGCATCCTCTTCCCATCCAATGTCCCCAGGGCTCCTCTGAGAAAATGGCTTCAAGCAAGACTCCCCCTCCTCAGCTCCCTCCGAATTTCTGAGAGCACTGCCTGTCACTGAGACGCATACGATGTGCTGGCTACACAGAGAGAGAGAGAAAGAAAAAGAGAGGGAGAAATGGTGGTGGTGGTGGTGGTGGTGATAGTGGAGGAGAGGTGGCGGGGGTAAGGGTTGAAGCGGTGAGTGGGGGGGTTTTGGGGGGTTGAGGGTCAGAGACTCCAGAAATCCAGAGGGGGGAAAAGCCAGAGCCGTCAAAATGTTTGCTGATGTTTCATGGGAAAGGGGCTGATTTTATAGGAGCCCTGATGGGGGACATGTCATTGATAGGCTCGGCAGGCTGATGAATGGCTTCGAGTCAGATGGGGATGTGGCAAGGCTCACTGGAAGTCTTTTGTGGAGCTGTTTTGAATAAGAAAAGCTCCCTCCCCAGAAAAAAAAGAGGCTTAGATCTACGCAATCCCAGTACTGTGGCCTCCCCATCTCCCATTATAGCATTTAATACGTTTTCATACCCCCTCCCTACACACATACACACACGGCCCCCACTGCCTCCGTTTTAAAGTTCCTGATCCAAGGGCCACTTTTTGGCCCATTACAGAAGTTTCTTGGTGTCCGCATCTTCTCCGGTAAACCCAGTGGTATTTTTACAAAGCGAGCTAACAAGCTGCCAAACCCAATGAGTAACAAAATTTATTCACAATTAAAAAAGTGTCAATTTGCTTACATTTTTTATTGCAAGGTTTCTAATCAAACATTGATTTAAAATAAAAATAAAAAACTAGAACAGCAGCAAAATTACAATGAAAAAAAAAAAAAGATTTAGGCGAACAGTGCTGGCTGACCCACCCACCTCCCCCCCTTCCTTCTGTCTCTCTCACTCTCTCCTTGTACCAACCTTATTTTAGTGTGCTGGGAGGAGAGCGTTGGCCACAAAAGAGGGAAGTAAAAGTGTAGAGCCTGAGGCAGGGAGGCTCTGATGGAGTGCCTGCGAACTGCAGAGGGGAAAGCTGTGATTAGAATATGAATAGAACCGCAGGGGTGAGATAGAAAGAGAGAGGGAGAGAGAGAGTGAGTAAGAGAAAGGGGGATTATGGCTGAACCTCTCCCCACATGGTGGACAGAGGAGGAAGACTCTTCAGCACTCTGGGAGCTTAAGTGTGGTTTACTGGGGTTGCCTTCTAACGGTGTAGCTACTTGTTGCTCGTTAAAGCACCAAAGAAGACAGCAGAGGAGATTTAGAACTTATTAAACAACTACTAAATCGTTTTATTCCCTTACAACCTGCCAGATTCCGTAAGTAAATACCAGCTGACTGTATCAGACACAAGGATCAGGACTTGTGAGTGTCTCATTTCTTTCCGTTTTCAAGGTGTACGCAGTCGGAGACAGTAAGAGGTTAGGAGGAGCTTCAGTCCCCCTCCTCAGAAGACATCCTTTTTCTGTTTTATTACTCAGTTTCTCATTAGGCACTCATTAGTTAGGACAGGTGCAGTCTTCTAAAAGAGACAACAGCACACCCCACCTCCCTCCAACCTTTATCAGCGAGTCACCGTCAGTGCCCTTTCTGCAGCATTCTCCCAATCAAAAGCTTCCAGAACGGCTTAGTGGGTGGCAGCGTGCTTTGAATGGCAGACGGTTTATTAGTGTAAAAAAAAAGCATAAGAGAAAGAAGGTGGCCAATACAACAAGCACTTTTTTCCCTGCCAGTGTTGTCACATTAGCACTCAATCAAGGACACACAATACTTTCACCTCCATCTCCACCATCAGGCCAGTTAGGATAAACACTTCCTGTTTCATTGACCCTTAAATCAAGTGGGTGAGAAGGGGATGCCGCTCCGGGATCAGCGGTGTATGTGACAGCAAGAAATGATCACAGCGATGATAATTTGATGTAAATATTAATCCTAAAGGCAGGGTAGGTGATTTGGTTTAATATTTAAATATTTTTGTTTCTCCACATCCCGATAGCAATCTAAGTTAATTTGTTCCCTGGTATTACAAGGTGTATATATGTATTGTATGGAAAAGGTGTAGAATCAAAAAAACTTTGTCCAATTAAAATGTTTATAAGCTCTCCTACATGCCTGTCAGTATCTTTAATTTGCATAGCTCTGCTCGCACAGACAGGATATGTAATCAGCCAATGCTGTCAGATTGGGAGGTTTCCTGCCCAGATGGAGGGTTTTTAATTTGATTGTATAGGTAAAACTTGGCTGGGGCAGGTGTACAAAATTACAGAATCAGTTTAATGGTATTGAAAGGTATATTTTATAGTCTAATTATTTAACAAAACCCTGGTGTCATCTATCGCACAAGAAAGCGTAAAAGATGACATGAAATAGAATGGGATTTTCACTTCCTTTAAGTTCAATAAATCGACAGTTTCTGTCATCAGGGCTGTGAAAAAAAACTGGATAAAAACAGTACAAATACCTGAATTAATATTGATTAATATGAATTAATGTTACGTTTCCACACTGTAGTCGACTCAGGGTCAGATTAAGGGTCTGAAAGATAATGCAATAGTTGCAGTATTTCTTTTGGACAAGTGGGATTATGGTGTGATTGGATTATGGTTTGCTTATGTAGTTTGTGTACTACGAATTAGTTCATCTACAGCAGCAGAGTGGTATCAGGTACTATTTTTATGCTTAGTATCTTAATACTCTTACCAACTGTACTATAAAGTTTTCTCACTGGTGAATGAGACGATTTATTGTAGTAACATTGTCTCTGCTCATCTTGTTTGTGTGTTCATACGTCCTGAAGGCATAAATTTGGACAGTGTGTGGGACGAAACATTTTAGTGCTATCAGGCTAAAGCATTTTCCAAAATGTCCCACTGCACCTTTATAAGGTATAAAGATTGATGATAAAATGATGTAACAACTCTATTAAACTAATATCTTATTTTATTCCGATCATTTTATTGTATTATGGATTTATTATTAAAAAGAATAAGGCAATTATAGTTGTAATTATTCTCTATATACATCTAATTGTACAAGTACATTTTCATTATGTCATTATAACAACAAATCAATAGAAAAGTCAAAAATAATTTAAAGAGTGATTTATTACTTACACACATTAATATATACACATATATACACACATGTACAGAAAATACATGATTTTCCAAAACAAACAAAAAGAAACCGTGCATTTAATTAATGACTTCAACTAAAAAAAAAAAAAAACAAAAAAAAACATACACAACTTAAAGGTATGCATTAATTTCCATATGCAAACTGAATCTGTCAACATTTGAAAAGATCATAAATAACAATTTAATGTTTCAAAACCTCTTATTTGAGCTTAGTGTAAGCATTAACAAATTACAATTTCCAAACATGCACCCAGAGGCATGCAACAGCATGTTCAATATACGAGACATGAATGCGCTCCAGCAGGTGCAGCTCTGCAACACAGTGTTTTTCTTGGCTTGAGTAGTAGCAGCGTCTCTGTGTTAGCTCAGTCGTTGTAGCGAGCCAGTTTGAGACGAGGTACGATGTTCATGGACTGCAGCTCCTGGAAGAGCAGCTTGCAGGCGTAGGGAATCCGCAGAGACGATACGTGGCATGAGGACTTACAGTAGTGGCACCTGCAGCACACAAACACAGGATTGAAAACAAAACTCAAATCTAAGAGAATCTTTAGCCAACCAAATGGATTTGATCCTGACCATCCGGAGTATCCCAACAGCCCGCACTGGCCACACACGTCCACTTCAAAGGCATCGCTGGAGATCATGAGCCGCTCGAGCAGCAGCATGCTGGCCCCGTAGCCAATCAGACAGTCTCTCTCCATCTCTCCCAGACGCAGACCTCCATCACGGGAGCGACCTTCTGTAGGCTGTCTGTGTAACCATGCACACACATACAATCAGTCTTTACAGCGATACAGGACAACTAGAACATGGCTATGATTAATTTCCACTAATAATTACTTTACAAATGACACCAACTTCCCATCTTATAAAGATATAAAAATAAAACAGATACTTTAGCTTTTCCTTTCATACAAATCTACTAGTAAACATTAATACTAACCAGAGTTTGTAACAGTTATTCTATTATGGTTCCATCGGTCAGCCGAGTTGGTACCATGTTTTAATAAATGTAAATAAAAAGAATTTAACGCACAACAGAAAAGCATTTATTCTATTTGTGTTGAAATCCACATGAAAAATATGGAATTCAGTGCATAAAACAACCGGATAGATTTTCACTGGAAAATGTTACACTGATTGGAAAGGATGATTTAATTTATTTCATTGTGTTTTCTGTTACCCATCTATTTATTATCAATGCTATTACGTGTATTTTATTTTTATTGTTTTATTGTTAGCATTCTCCTTCTTAGTTTTTACACAACAGCTCAATGTTAGGCAATAATCTTTATTCAAGTGTCCGGTAAGGGGTGGAAAGGGGGTTAAAATAAATGTTGATGTTTCAGTACTTTATTTAAACTGAAAATAATAAACAGATTTGCACCAGAAAGTGTATTTGTGCAAGACGACTAGCATTAAATGTTTTTTTGTTGTTTTTTTTAAACAATTTGTGACTAACCATCTGCCTTATTTAAAGCGTCATTAAAATGCCCATGTTTAATACTACGGTACGAAGGGTGACCAATTTTGCTATACATGTCGCAACAGAGATCTCTATAGTGAAAAAACTATTTAAGGACGCAAAAAATGTTAAAATGTTTGCCCTGTGAAGCAGTAGAGGATTTGACCTGGTGAGCACTGCTCGCGGGCCGCGGGCTCTTGCATGCATCTTATCCAACACCATGTGCTTCAGTTTCTGGTAGTACACTGGACCAAAGTAGATATAGGCTTCCAGGGGTTCCCTGTATATACAAAAAAAGGTTATAGGCATACTAGTAAGACCAAAAAAAACCTCATTGTGTTTACACAGCAACATTAATCTTTGTGTCTTTTAACACTGAATAAATAGACTTCTCATATAAAATAACTTTATTACCCTGTTATGCCAGATGTGACAAAATCTTTGCCCTGGTAGTTGTATCCATAGTGAATAAGATCCTCACACACATCCTTCACTTTACTGCCCCCGAATGCAGTACCGTAGTGAAAACGCCCGTCCAGCACACCTGCTTTTCCAGCCAACAGCTCGATTAGCTTCCCAACCTAGCACAACAAACATAATGCAAATCAAGTAAAGACTATGGAGCTCCAAGCAGCTCGCTTTCATACATTAATTTATCATCCCGTTGCTATTCTGAAGTGAGTCTGTACACGTAATTTAAGCTGTGCATGAAGTCATTGGTTTGCAGCTGGAGAATGTGACATCATAGACACAGACGCGGTCCACTACACCCCAATGCCTCCAAACAAAAACAGTGAATAGTCTTTTGACCGCCTGATGCTGAAAGGGTGAATCCTTTTCTTCAACTTACACCAGTTTCCATCTGAGAGCCTGCTGGTTGCACCCAAACACACACTTCAAATTGGGTGCAGGACCAAAACACACTTGGGTTAAATGACTTTTAATCTGAATTACATTGAACAATCATACAACTTGAATCAAACTCAAAAAAATTAATTAAAAAAATAATAAAAAATTTGGACAGTAAAAAAATTTCCAAAATATTTTTGTAGTTGAATAGTCACTTAAACTGCAATAGCGCGGTTTAACCAGTGTGGCGCTGTAGTACAAGACTGTAATTCTGATCATGGAAGAAGACCCAGCACTTTGGACTTGATTGATGGTAAATGTAATTAATTAAGTAAATGAAAAAAAAAGTAAAACAAAATAACACAAATTATAAATAATAAAAATATAATTAATGTTTTTAAAAGTTAAATAAATTCTCCTTTTTCACAGATTACTCATTCCACAATTTGCAGCTATTTTAAAAAGCAGATATTTTTATAATCTGAAAAAAATTCCTTGTTTTATTCATCAGTTATAATATGCATTAGTTAATAATTGAATTGATTTAAAAGCTGAAATGATTTACATTTACAGCATTTGGCAGACGCCCTTATCCAGAGCCATTTACATTTATCTCCTTTATCTGACTAAGCAAATGGGCTTTAAGGGTCCTGCTCAGGGGCCCAACAGTGGTAGCTTGTTGGTGCTGGGAATCGAACCCCGGTCTTTCTAGTATCAGTCCAACACCTTAACCACCAAGCCACCACATCCCCAGTAAATCAACCTTCAGCATGTAATTGTAACTAGCATTACTCTGGATTTAATCAATCATGCTAGTAGATTACACACCAAGCCAATGCAAAGATGTGAAAAGAAATGAATTTGCATGGGGGACACGAATCGCACGGGTTTGCCACGAACATGCGATATTCGCCTCAATCACGTCTTTGCTTTGAGTTTGTGCAAACTTCTGTGCAAATTTTAGTTTGAAAGGAAAATTTTCATGATGTCTTGCCAATCAGTGCAAAGCTTATTTACACGTCTCTTTTTTCTCCCCAGACAACGAGAGGACAGCTCTATCGTAGCCATCTGTGGGCACCAAGAAATGTAATACAATAAAAACATTATGCGAGTGACGTGAAAAACACTGCGATTCGCATTTTCACTTTGTGTTTGATGTGAACACAGTATTCAATTTTTTTTTTGGGCTAAAAAGAGTTTTGTTTGGAGACGTATGTTGCGCTGTGTGATGATTAACACCACCTGCAGGCTTAAATCTTGCAGATAGAAATCTTTCTCCTAAACAATCACTAGCTTACTTTTATTTCTTGCAAGCACCGATTATAACATAGATAAACATAAGTGTACTAATAATTTCGGCAGCATTTAATTAATAATGATAATAAAAAGTGATTTTTGCTTGGTGGGGCTTACAGTCATTCTGGAGGGGTAGCCATGTGGATTCATGATGATATCTGGGCAGATCCCAGAGTCGCAGAACGGCATGTCCTCCTGAGGAACGATCAGTCCACACACACCTGTAGCAGAGTACAGAAAGGTACAGCACTGAAAACATCAAAACAGTCAATCTAAAGCGTCTGTTATTGTGTATCCGGATCAACATTTATGATTATTTTAATGATCTACATATATTTTTTAATTTTGTAAATATGTCAGACCCAAACTAGTAAAAATACACAAGAAATAATTAATTCATAATTCCCCTTTTGTTGTACAACCGTCTACTCTTAGAAATAAAAGCAAAAAGGAAAATTTTTAGGAAATAAATAATATAAAATAATAAAATAGTTTATAAAATCTCGAAAACACTTCCATATACAACTCAAAGCTGAGGAGTTCCACTATCTGCTGTGTACAAATCTCACACTGCATGTTGTGCCTCATAACCAAGATCACTTGCTAACAAACAGACTCTGTACACAGTGTATGTACACATGCATACGATGGTGATCAGGTCTGCTGACTTTTCTTTAAAAGGCAAAACAGGAGTATTAGACATTCACATGATGGGCCAGAAAACTGGTACACAGCTCCAAGTGCGAGTGCAAATGTTTGCTCCGCACTCTTCCGTCTCTCGGAGCAAACAAATTATTGGGCCATTTGCAAGCTGTAAAAAGAGAGTGGGCAGGAGCAGGAAGTAAAGAGAGCTACTCAGGCAGACAGTGAGAGAGGGATTAGACTTCTGTAACTTCCCCTGGCGATGCCACACACAAAGCCCGGATCAGTCCGGGAGAGGCATGGTGTGGAAAAGGAGTGTGTAAAGTCATTAACCTTATCAACATGTACTACATGTATAAAACCGGAACTACTTACAGTAAAGAAGCAGAGAATGTTATCTATCCATCTATCTATCTATCCAACTATCCATTTATCCTATCTATCTATCTATCCATCTATCTATCTATCCAACTATCTATCATTCACAAGATGTTTAGATAGATTAAAGATTAGCATTAAATTATATACAAATACTGCAAAATTAATTATAAACAATTTTAATTATACATCACAAATGCACTTAATTGGAAATTTTAGTTTCTCTTCTAATGGCTAAGTCTTGTATGTCGTCATCACTATATACAAAAACATGTAATTGATTTATTGATGAATTCGTATTTTACAGTGTGTGTAAGAAAGTATTATATGAACCACCAAAAACAGAAAGTAACAGGTGTCGAAACAACGGTTTACACATGCTATAGTGGAAGTTGGTTCAAGGATGTTCTATAACATTACAAAGGTAACTAAAAAGATAGATCATGTTCTCCGTGCTGATGATCATCCTATTTCTTATTTATTTTACTAATAGTTACAAAAATGTCAAGGTTTTTTTTTATCTCCTACATAATGTATACTTTAATCCTGCAAACTATTTCTCCTAGTTATTTTGTCAGAATAAAGTGAACCACCTTCATGGTGAAAAATTTCATCATAAAAACCTAAATATAATCAAACTAAGTTAAAAAAGAGTCATTCCCAGCGCATTCTCTCTTGTTTGTTTGGTGAGTGTGTGAATAATAAAAGAGGCATGAAATCAGCAGAGAAAATGGCATCAGCATTAAGAGTTCACAGCTCTTCATCACACCCCATACAGCCTCACACTGGCAGCTTACACAAAGGGCCCCACCAACACTGCTCAGTAAGAGTGTGTGTGTTTCTGTCTGTGTGTTTGGGTCACCGGTGAATAATTAACCAATTTTGCTCTGTTGACCAGAGCTTATGAGGATGGTCAGAGCAAGCAGAACCTGTGAAGGGGGGGATGTAAGTAAATAGTAAAACAAGACCCTAGTGAATCTCGCCTACTACTACTGGCACTAGTGCACTGTGGAATATTCTCAGCTAAAATAAAAAAAAAATGCTGGCAGCATATACTAATGCATAATTTGCTAAGAACATCCAAGTGCCATTTTGCTTCACAGTTTTACAGTATGTACCCTTATTACATGGTCCTTATAATAAAAGAGGTTAAAACTCTAAAAGTGATGAATTCATTCTTGCTTTTTACTTACTAATCTATATCCATCTATCTATCTATCTTCTCTATATCTATCTCTCTCTATATCTATCTCTATCTATATCTATCTCTCTATCTCTCTCTCTCTCTCTCTCTATCTCTCTCTCTCTCTCTCTCTCTCTCTCTCTCTCTCTCTCTCTCTCTCTCTCGATCTCTCTATCTCTCTATATATATATATATATATATATATATATATATATATATATATATATATATATAGATATTAATCTAATTAAAAAAAAAATAAAACGTCAGTATTATAATTTCATGTAACCGACCGAAACATCCATTTAAAAATAATAATAATAATAATTATAATTTCATGTAACCGAAACATCCATTTAAAAATAATAATAATAATAATTATAATAATAATAGTTTATGCTTGCTATTAAAATAAATTCAGAAAGATTTTAAAACTACTACTTACTAAATTAGTCTTAAAACAACCAGACAGACAAAATGTCCATGGTTTCTAGCATTTACTAGTAAAAAAACAAACTACAGACTGTAAAGATTTAACTGGAAATGCATTTTGAAGAGAAAAAAACCAAACAAACCAACAAAAACAAAAGAGCAAATGAAATGTGAACAAGGGAATAAAAAACAAAAAAAAAAAAAAAAAAAAAAAAAAAAAAAAGCAAGGGGGGGGATGGGGGGGAAGAAAGCGGCTTGTCTTTTAGTCATCTTTTCATACGATTCTATTCTTTAATTCCAATATCCCAAATTCCAATAACCCAACTTGTTAAACTTTTCAGTAGAACTCTGGAAATTGTTTAAATTATACAAAAAACTAATCATGTGAAAGGCAGAAAAAAAAAACCCCAACCAAACCCAAAAAAAGACATTCACCGCACAGACCCTCTTAAACAATAAGTGTCCTGTGTGAGCCCAGTCTAGCAGCTCTGTGCCACTCCTTTATATAGCAGAAGAGCTGGTAAAAAGAGCAGTAAATAGCATCCCTCACTGTTTGCAGCTAACTCCTTCCCTGACCTCTGCTCACTCTCATGGGCCGTGATGAGTGGCCAACGACAACCTTGCTTAATGAAATGAGTAAATTATGCATGGCGCCAGTTAGTGTGCTGATTAAACCATAATCGAGGCCTAGGCTCTCAGCAGAGGTGCGCAGAAACAATAGGGCCTGTAAACACTTTTTCCCAGGAGTAGCACAGTGGCAATAAATCTGCATGTGCTGCTTTGGGACAAAGGGCTAATTAATTAGAGAAAAAAACAGCCCTTAAATAAAAAAGGTGGAAAACAGAAACCTTAATCTGCAGACATGTTGGGTCTAGGCAGGAAAAAAAAAATTCATGTGTGCACACAGCACAGACACTCTACCGTACAGAATGTGAGCTTACACTGTGCGATTCTAGCCATGATTTGTTCATCTAAGACTAATTTTGAAATCGTAAAGGATTCCTATAATCCTGCCCCCAAATCAGTTTTTTTATTGCTAGTTTGACATGTTCATTGACAGCCGATTATTGGCTGTTGCGATCAAACAAGAACCAACAGGAGCGCCGAACACGATGACTCAATTAGGGTAACGACTTTAAATCGCTTACGGAAAAAGTCATCCCGGAGCAAATACAGAAACAAATGAAACTTACTGAGCAAAATTACCGTTACGAGCAGTGCTGCTAGCCACCGTTTAGCGAGAGACCACAGGTTACTGAACGTGTAACAAACTGAGGATGTAAAACTCAGCACAAGTCTCCGTGCGAGTCTGTTTTTGATGCATTTTGACTGTCATACAGTCTGACATTATGACAACTAACATCCAAGAGCTTGAAATCGAGATCATGTTGGTAGAGTCTGACAAGCAACAATCGTGAAAGACTATTATAAATCACATGGTGTGACCCGGCTCAATTGTTGTTCAAGTGAAGTTCTGGCTAGATCTTTGAAGCATGTTTGCAGCATCAAATACCGAATTTCTGGCCTACCTTTCTGTCCATGTCTGCTACTGAATTTGTCTCCTATTTCTGGCCGACGTGTCTGCCGTAGCAGGATCTTGACTAGAAATGCATCCTCAGCATTTGAGGAGATCATAACCTTCTCGATGTACGAATCTGTTGAGCCCTTGTACCTGTGTGTACAGGAAAGTCGAAGTTAGTAGTCATGTCTTTAAAACAAACCAGCAGGATAAAGATCTGTTCTTTTACTGAAGCAGGGATCTTAATCATCACATGAAGCTCGAGAGCCTATTACAAAAAGACTAAACAGGATCACAGTCATTTTATACGTCAGCACTTAAAGGTTGTATATAGCTTCTAATTTTACCAATTTACAAGGTGCAAAGATCCAAAAATTTCACATTGCACAGAATCTTACCCATAGGACATACAGTGAAATCCAGAGATTTAAAGGTTTCACTAGTAAAAGTGTGTCGACTGCATAATATTATTCAATTCATTGTCATTGTGTGAGGTACGTGTACAGAGCCAATGAAATGCATTTTTCGCATATCCCATCTTAGTAAGTTGGGGGTCAGAGCGCAGGGTCAGCTATGATACAGCGCCCCTGGAGCAGGAAGGGTTAAGGGTCTTGCTCAAGGACCCAACAGTGGTTGACTTGCCAGGGTGGGGCTTGAACCCAGGTGTTTCTGGTCTTCAGATTAACAACTCAGCACCTTAACCATTTGAGCCACCCTGCCCACCTAATATTATTCTAACTGAATAGAAACGAGATCACAAAAAGTAGAAAGTCCGTGCACTCAAGTTAGCATTGTGTGAAACCTGATAATTTATATTAGAGCAACTGCATTAAAAAAAAGGTCAGAAAACAGAACAAAACATTTTTATAAAGTCAAACAATCACCTACTGTAACTTTAATATTTGAAACACATCACCTTGCATTATTTATTTATTTATTTTTAAATTTAAAGCAATTTTTCAGCCTTAAATATTAATGGGACAATAGGTGATTGTCTGCAAAAACATTTTTTTGCGTCACTAATTAAAAGTCTCTTTACATCGGGAGAGCAATCATTACATTAAATGGTTTAATGTACTGTATTTATATGTATTTACATACAATGTGAAAAATGTAGGACCAAGAAATGTGGGAAGTGGTGGCTTGGTGGTTAAGGTGTTGGACTGATTCCAGAAAGACTAGGGTTTAATTCCCAGCACCACCAAGCCACCACCTGAGCAAGTTGTATAAATAGGAGATAAAATGTAAGTCACTCTGGATAAGGGCGTCTGCCAAATGCTGTAAATGTAAGAAATGTTTATTCAATCAAAGGGTTCCATCCGAACACTACGACAGGCATTCCTACCTGCCAGTCACCATAAGTATGTGTTTGCACAGATACTATATGTCATCAGTTGTTAAAAAAAAAAGAAAAATGCTGAATTAAAATAGAGCGAAAACCCGAATTAATATCGGTGTTGCATTTCCAAGGGCCTGAAAGATGATGTCATTCTTGCAGTATTTCTTTTGGACAGGTAAGAATATAATGTGATTGGATGCTGGTATGCTTTGATAGTAACACATAGCTTATGTAGTTTGTGTACCTTTACGAATTAGTTAAACTACAGCAGCAGAGTATATTTTTAATGTTTGTTTGTTATTTCAGTACTGTTACTTAAAGCAATATAAAGTTTTCTTGTGGGTAAATGACACATGATGTAGTAATGTGGTCATTGGTCACCTAGACTGTGCGTGTTTATGCTTTCAGGAGGCAGGGCTTTGGATGGCGTTTGATATGACGTACACTTTTATTTAGCAATTACCAATAAAATAAGAACTCATCATTTTTGTGTTTAATAGTACATTAGTACAAGTCAAACTTTGACTATGAGACAAAAACTCACGTGATTGGCACATCTCTGTATTGCGGTTGGCCTGGCTGGGTACTGCCCTCCAGTGGTGTCTGAGTGACTGTGGGCATGGACTTATTAACCAGAACCTGCTTATTCTCCACTCGCTCCCCTGGTATGCAGCGCAACACACACACACACACAGATTTTAATCCACACCTCTTTACTCAGGATGTAAATCCTATTCTATTTCTATACAGATATTTCAGAATACAATAGATGTAGTGTTACACAGTGTTTACATGGCATTTATCCAGTAAAATACTCTAGTCTTCCTCTTTTTTACTCCCTCTGTGCTGTGCTCTAATGACGTGAATCTCTGCTCACCAGGGGAACATATGCCATCGGCATCCAGGATGTTGTGTCTCCAAATGGGCTTTCTGGTTTCTGCATCCAACATGGGACCCATGACCTTGTCGAAAGTCTGGTTAGTATAGCGTCTCAGTGTGCACTTTGCGTTCTTGTACACAAGACACCTGCCAAAGCCTGTGAAGAAGGATGAGTTGAGCACAAAATACAAAAGATTGTTCTGTAATTAATATTATGGGAGTAAATGCTTTGGATATTTACATATAAATAAAAAAATTATTATAGTTTTACTAGGAACATCTGGACATATTCAACAGACGGTGCAGCATCACAGCAACGACTTTTAAAAGTTGGTTATTCTTGTGGTCTTGCGGTGGTAGAAGCAGCGTCCACTCAAATTCTAATTAATTTTAGTGCCTTACATTTATTTATTATTAACTATTACACTTTTTAATTTAAGATTAAAAAAAAGATACAAACCAAAGTTACAAAATTTGAGGGTATGCAGCACCAGAGAAAACCTGAATAGTATTTTTCGGTGTGTGTTCATCAGATATAATTGCGCTAACAGTGTTAGGGATTTGCTGTGCACCTACCTCTGTCCAGTGAGGCCTTGTTTAGTACCAACGCGTCCTCTATATCATAACCGCTATAGCTCATCACCGCCACAGTAGCATTCTGACCTGCAGGTAGCTTCTCAAAGTCTATCAACTCAATGGTCTTGGTCTTCACCATGGGCCTCTGTGGATAAGCTAACAGGTACATCAAAGTGTCGATACGGTTCCTCTGGTTATAGCCAATCGTACCTGTACAAAATACAAAGACTTCAATGAACCGGCAAAGGAGATTTTTAATCTGTGCAAATACCTCGAACTCAAGTTAGCATAATCGTACATTTACATTTTTGCCACTCCCCCTTATCCAAAGCAACTTACCTTTACCTACCTTTACCTAATTCTTTTAAAGCCAACTAACTAGTGCTTAAGAGCCATACTTAGGGGGCCAGCAGAGAAAGTTTGGTGCTTCTAGAATATTCAATAAAATTACTCAAGCCTTGAAAAGAAATTCTAAACCAAATAAATTTTTTTAAGGTGGTAACTGCAAGGCTTTACTTTCTAACCCTTTCTAAATAACTACTTTACGCTTAACTAACTACGGGCTGATGGATGCAAGTGCATTTAAAGTGACATTATCTTAACTGCAGTGTTCCAGCATGATGCAGTGTGACAGAGGACCGGCTCCTTAATCCACCCAAGCAAAGTTATGAAAGAATAGCGGCCGTCCCTTGAGGCCTTGACATTTGTCAGATGCTATTACTTCACAATCAGGGTACAAGCACACGTGCAAAAAAAAAAAAATAGGGTCGAGGCCACACAGGAAGATTTGCACATGTATGGGCCTGTCCGCAAAAAAACCCCACAAGAGACAAGGGCGAGGATATCGGGGCAAACTTAACTGCAGTCTCATAGGTTTTTTTAAAGACAGGGGGGTGGAGGGAAGCTGGAGTAGCTCTGGTAACCAGGGAGCAGTGTGTATTCTCTCTCGCTCTCTGGTGCAGCTGAGCACACTAACCTTCTACACACACACACACACACCCAACAAGACACAATAAATGGCTAATGACACTTGGGGAGACCATGTGTAGCAGCCCTTTTCCCTGCCTCACACACAAGCTGGTAGGAGATGTTTGATGTACACACAAACACCCACACTTACTTTACTGTGTCAGAGCATGTGAATGCCACTTTGAACATGAATATGCTTTAGAGTGTGTGTGCATATTCAGTTGTGATGATGATGATGAGGTTGGACACACAGCTCTTACCCATGGCCTGCTTGCCCATAGCACACTGATAGGTGTTCCTCGGGGATTGGTTATGGTGTGGATATGGAATCAAACCTGCACAAACCCCCAGCAGAGTAAACGGCTCAATTTCCAAATGGGTCGTGTCCCTGAAAGATATCATTAAACATACACTCGAAATTAAACTGAGCATGTCAACATAGCGGTTATAACATGACTGTATGCATGCATACATACACGACAATAAACAAATGATCAACAGGAGAAACAGGAGAAAAGAGGGTGGCCATATATGCAATGAATAGGGGCCTGAATGAGGCAAGTTGCTTCCAATTAGGGAATCTTCCAATTAGCAGCCCAACACCTTAACCTCTGTGCTACCACTTTCCAGTTAATTAATCTTTTTATTTCTTTCTTGACCAATAAAAAAAACCTCTTAAAGTTTGCTGCTATTACGCCTGTACCTCATCACTGCTGTTTAAATACTTAACAGATGCATGTATGAATGAATGTTCTTATTCACCAGCTAACATCAAGCCACAAAATCAACTCACTTGGAGATCATATGTTCATACAGAGCAATGGTACAGTCATTCTCCTCATTTACATCCAAATACTCCACCAGACCTTCATGGAGAAAGTCTTCAAAGCTCCTGCATAGAAATAAGAACTGTTTCCTTACACAATAAATAACCAAATATATAAAATGTCTGCCAAACACAGCTTTTATAAAATGTCAAGACAAAAGACAGAACAAAAAGAAGGCTTGTTTGAGCCTCTTTTCAAAATCAATGAGTGTTTCAACTATTGATCCCACTGAAGTGCACCTGTAGCCCTGAGACAGCTCCTCAATGTGTTTGTTCTTCACAGCCGGCTGGCCATTCTTCACAACGATGTAGGGTCTAGCGTAGCACAATGAAAGTACAGCACAATCAACACCGGATAAATCTCGCACCAGTGAGTAAGCAACGATGCAAGAACAATGATGGCATATACTGAATAACTGTAACTGTTGTTGGATACAGAATACAGATATGAATAGGATTCATTATGATTTCATTTTTAGAATGTCAAATGAAAAGAAAGTATTAACGTTCACATAAGTGAGTGATCAGATACGAGATGAGATGAATAAGCAACAACAACAAAAAATCCCTCTTATTTGGTTTTCATTAGTTTAAATCTGAATACATTTTTGCAGTACTAACCAGATAGAAAAAGGGACATAGTGGTGCGATTCACACTGTACCTGCACAGACGCCCCCCGTCAGAGGAGATATACACGCAACGGTCGGTCACATTGGTGGAGATGGACACAAACTCGTTAATAAAACCAGCTCTTCTCATCAGCCTGAATGTATTGATGAGCTTTTGATGATCTCGAATCACTCCCAAGATGTTACCTGCGGAACCGCACACAGTCTTGAATTGCTCCTCAAATGACATTTTTTATTGATCATTAAGTTTAATATTTTAAGTATATATATTTCAAGTATATCATTGCAAACTGATCTTTTTAGAAATGTATAATTTAAAAAAATTAAAATCAAAGAAAGCAGCTTTGGGCTCGCTAAATCGCTAGACTGATGCAGGGGCACCACTGAGAGGGGAAAAGTTAGGGGATTTTAAGGGCCCATGCATTTCGGGGGCTACAGATTTATTTAATTTGTAGTAACAGGTGTAGTAATGGGTGTGGTAGGGGGGTCCAACTACATATTCTTTCATAAGGCCCAAAATCCCAGGACTATTGTGTCAGGATATCTCATCAGGAGGAAAAATATATATCAATGCTGTTGCATTCTTATACAAATATGGCTGGGTAATTATGTTGTTTGTAATTTTCAGCCATACGGGAGCCACTATCAAATAGGAGTGGGAATCCTCACGATTCGATTCCACTGTGATGTGATACTAAAATGATTATTGATGCATCTTTTAACACAGATTTTCCTTTTTCTTACTGTTTTACTATTAAAGCATCTGTAATGACCCATAAATGTACAAAAAGTTACAAACAATCAGGAAATTAAACATTTGCCTGCAGCAGTAAACAATTCACCCAGTTCAGCAGCAACAATATTGGATGCGTTATTAGTAACTAAAACTTAGGATTCACCTGAAATAGTATGCTACTAGAGTATGTACAACATTTTAGTAATGACGCACTTCCCAACTGTTAAAAATGTCCGTCGTTATAGTATGCTTAGGGGGAGTATAAATGAAATTCGGACATACTACATCTATTTTGATAATAACAGGTGACATACAACGTCACAGCAGTCTGAATTTATAGTTGGAGAATGTTTAACTTGGATGATGTTAAAGGAGTGCCAATTAACAACAGGAAATAATAATTTTTTGCCGCGTTTCGCCACTTCCGCATATGAAGACCTGTCTCTCCCTCCTGGGATTGTCTCAGTGCGGGAGTAGGTCACTTTTCAAGTGCTTTAAATAAATACTTATATGAAAAACATTGTTTCCTTAAGTTAAATAGTATCCGATTTCAGAAGAAGCCTAAATGTTTTTCATTGATCCTCCATTCCTCTGCCGCAATCAAATATATTGTACATCAAAAAAATTTGCACAAAAGGGCCACCAGGAATAAAAAAAAAATGCCAGCCTTGCTTCTATAAAAATATATGTTTTTAAAGTATAATGTGTGTGTTACCATTTAGGAAAACGAGAAAGACTGTAGGGTAGGATAATTCCTCCCCACACAGCAGATTGACATCCTCTACTCCTAGGTTAAAGGCCAGTTTAATAATGGGTCCATCCTCCATGTCAGTAGTAATGTGTGTCATCAGAGCCAGATTCTTTACCAGACCACAAGCCTGAAGCACAAACAGTCGATACATGGATTTAAGGTCTAATCACCACTAAGGCACAACAATATTTTAGCCATTTAAAATTAGATCATCTTTATTGAATCTTTTGTCTTAAAATAAGCACTTTCGCATCTGATTGCATCATTTTATATTCTTAATGGTTTTAATTCATTTTAAAGCACATGGTTACAATTACTAACACTAACACTAGGTGAAATATACATCACTTGATTAGAAACATTACTTTTTTTGCTTATTTATTCAATTGTTCAATCAAATTTGTGGAATCAGGGCAACGCATCAAATCAAGCTTACAGGTCCCAGACTTCAGTTCATGTCCACAATAAAAATTATAGAAATAAGAAAAATGTGAATCCAGGCTAGCCAGATATTCTAGAAAATACTGAGCATTTAGATTTCCATACATAGTCTAACAGAATTTTGTAAAAGCAGAACGTTTAAAGTGATCAGCAGTTTTGTTGGCAGAATGTCTTGTAAATGCGACAGGACAGAGGAGAATGCCCAGAATGGTCTAAGCAAAGAGGTAGCATAAATGACCCCTAATATCTGTTGTAGGTAGAAATGCACTGAAATGGACTGGCCATGACTGCAAAATATAAAAATGCTAGAAAGCAGAAAGGTGCTCTTAATTTGCTTCCTCTGGTGCATTGGCATGTCTCGAAACTTTTTAATACCCCCTTGTATTAAATATACTAGGCTCAAGTTATTTAATATATTTCCAAACAAACTACATAACACAACATTTTTGAGTTAAGCATTGATCTTAAAACTTTTATATGCAGAACTTTCTTATTGTGGATTTGAAAAAAAAATAAATAAATAATAATCTCTTTTAGGTGGACATCTTTTAGATGTTTTACTCACCTCTCCTTCAGGAGTGTCTGAAGGGCAAAGCATTCCCCACTGTGAGGGCTGCAAGGAGCGCGGCCCGCTCACCTTCCTGGTCTTCTCAAACTGAGACGAAATGCGTGTCATCATACCCAAAGCTGAGATGTACGAGAGGCGTGATAGTACCTGCGTCACACCCTGCCTGTCCATCTTAAACCTCTTCAGAGACCAGTTCCCCTGAGGACAACACAGAGAGAGGTGTTTATATATACACATTATATGTACATTACTGCATTACAACACTAACTTAGACTGTATAAACCCATTATTAATTGTATATTGAAATTTAAACAGTCTATATTTCACTGACATGTGTGTGTAGGTGGTGTTAGTGGTGGTGTGACAATAACATGATTTGCTTTTTAACAGTTTCTCCTCAAACATAAAAATATACCAAATAAATACCCCGGGAACTCCATCAGCCTGCTGTACTGTAACAGAATGTCATTGTGTAATGACTTTTCGACCACGCCTCTTAAACTGAAGGTCAGCTTAGACTCACAGTAGAGATGGCATTAACCATGCCGTTGGTGATCTGATCCTGCCTCATGTGTTTCACCACGTCGAACTGGGCCGCTCGCTGCTTGGGTATGATTTGGTCAGCGATCTTCTTTAGCTCGGAGTTAAACTTCTTGAATAGATCCTCAAACAGCAAAGACAGAAGCTGGAAGGAAGGAACAGTTTCATATCACTTTAAAAGTTTAAATCTGTGACTAAAACAGGTAGAAAAGCACACCGTTTTGCTAAATCTGCTAATCTGTTCATTAACGCATCAATCAATTCAGTGTGCTTTGAGCATTCAACCCTCCTTTTATGTATTTATTCCAGATAACACTCGATTACTTCATGGCTCTTTGTTGTTCCGATTCCCGAGTGCTACTTCCGAAAAAAACAACCAACTTTATTAACTCCATCTGTCTCCTACAATATCTCATTCCGTGTTATCACCCCTCTGGGTAGTGCAGCATGTAACAGCCAGGTGTGCTCATGTTCAGATAAGGTTGACCTGGCCTTTTGCCCGGGGCTCTCTCATCCTCACTGAGACTTTCCAATCGCAGCCCGCCTTCATTCAGTCATATTAGCATACGTCAAATCAAGCAGGCCGCACCGAAATTAATAAAGAAATTAAGCTTCTGCGGCACAGCAGGGCCAATTAGTTGAATGTCAATGAATCATAATTGAGGAGTGAGGAGATTGACAGTGTTGGGAGTGTGTGTAAGCTCTGTTGAAAGGGCTTGCTTTGCTCACTAGACTTGCACACAAACACACACACAGTTCACCCCCTTAGAGAGGGTTGGTTGGGGGAAATTAAAGGACTTAAGACTGCGGTAATTACATTATCAGAGCCGGGCTTGTGGATTAGCTCAATCGCTCCCGTCAAGGCAGCTATTCTTTTGTCCCGGCTGTGCTAAATAATAATAAAAGCCAAGCCAGTCCTGAGCTTAACAGGGCTTGGATTTGGGTGCTGCCTCTGCTCTGCTCTGCTCTGCTGCATATCTCGCCGTCAACAAAAGCAGGCGAGCTGGGAAACGGGGTGGGCAAAACACAGAGGAGACAAACAAAGCGACGGGGCAAATAATGAAGGTATTAATAAAAGACAAGGAGGGCAGACACAAAGAAAAAGATGAAGGATTGGGAGGAAGCCAGGCATTGCGGGTCTGAGTTCAGTTTCACACAGGAGCGGCGATGTGTGTAAAAGAAGCCAGAGTCAAAGACTGGAAATTGAAAAGACCCGGAAAACATTGTGATCTTTGTTAAGAAGATAAGTAAGATGGTAGAAAAATCACTTTAAGGAAAAAACAAGAGGAAAAAAGTGTGATATGCTGACAGGACAACTCACACTTAACTAAAAAAAAAAAAAATCACAAGGCTGTCAGTCATCCTTAATCAAATTAGAGGTGGTGTGAAGAAGTGCCGGATTGTGGGGGTGGGGATCTGCTTATAGGAGTGGACATTGCAGACTCTGGAAACTCATCTCATCTCACACTGTGTGCTTTACATCCAACAGTCATACCTGCCCTGCCAACTCAAGACGCTTGTTTCCATAGTAATCACGATCGTCCACTTTGTTGTTGCCTTGAGCGAGAATCACCCTGCGCACCATTACAGCCAGGTAGATGCATTTTGCTCGGAAGTTAAACTCTTTCACCTGAGAAAGCACAGAAAACGTCACGCTACCAAATAACTTCAAACTTTTAACCGATGATTTAATGCATTTAGAAAAAGTAAAAATTCTGGATAATTGAAGACAGAGAATGGGACTCACGGGTACATGGGTGAGAATGGTGGAAGCGAGCAGCTCTCTGGCTTCCTCCATCTTGGTTTTCTTCGGTCCACCCCACATGCGTTGACGCCGTACTTTGTTTCCAATGTACTTTAGAGCCTGCGATAAAAACAACAGAACCGCAAATTCATTCAATTTGTTTCAGGAGGCGGAATGATGGAGACACACCATCACAACTTCCTTTTAAGTCTCCGTAAAGAAAAACATTTCACCAGTGAATGAGCAGAATAGCTCAAAATCCATTAAAGCGTCACTCATTTGATGGGGGACTTTATAACTGGCAATATAATTAGCATTTCAGCAACTACAGGGACGAAAACTGACTCTTTCCAGTATTTTATTCAGTAGGATTTAGTCCTTGCTTAAAGAGTTTGACAGTAACAGAATCATGTATAACTTTCAAGTCCATTTGCTAGCATAAATGCTAAGAGCACATGGCACTAACGAACTCCTGATTAAAAGATTTTTAAATTAGCCAATGAGTGAGCAATGATTCATTATGTTTTAACAATTTTAAAAGAATAAAAATAACTCTGTGTTAGAATACACATACATTTCAGTGATTCACATTTCATCACTGAGGGAACGCGACATCACTTCCTTTATCCAACGTAGGAACCCCAATTTAAAGGCAATGTATGAGACGGTAACAGAATTAACCATTTACACACGCATTTTTATGAGACAAAAAAAACAATTTGATGCTGTAGAATACATTGGTGTTTTTACACAGCCCTACTATTTAGGGCTTTTATACAAAAAAAAAAATTCTAAAAGAGAAGTAAAATCAATTAATTTCATTACACAATGATATAGGATAGCGAAAAACACACTAATGATTTCGGACAACAAGAAATTATACATTTTAGCTATACAATAGCCTTTTTTTTTAACCGAATATAATTATATTCTTATGGGTCTGGAACATCTTGTGATGCATGAGGGAAAAAAAAAAGGCTCTGGACACCAATTAGAGAATCACCCTGACGCATACACACCTGAGCTCGGTACTGCTCATACGACAACAAAGGATAAATGTCACACTGAGGGATTTTTTTTCCCTAGAACACCACTCTGACTATCATAAACTAACGGACATGTAACTTGCTATAAGGCAGATGATGAACTTTCCTCCAGCTGCATCAGTTAGTTTTAAAAAGCTTTTGTGCTGCTACTTATATTAGTTTATATCCACGCAAATTTGTTGAAAATATTTAACCCTAAAAACGCATATGTAAGGTACCATGAGGCGCTTCATTTCAGCTCACGAAAAGAAAAATCCCTAAAACTTCCTGACTAAAAACACAAGCTTTAATTTTGTTGCACCACAAAGACACTAAATGCTCGGTTGGTTTTGAAGCTCGACTCCATATCTGATTTTATCAAATGCATTTAACCATCTGATTATTTACATGTACATCCTGTTGACAGGCTTTGCACCCGTCACTTGATGAAAGCTGTTCCCTCTAGTGGTAAAACAGTGCACCGACACGTTCCCTCCCCGTCTGTTAAAAATCGTTAACGATTTTGCTCTAATAGGTCTTATCTGAAATCTGCCTGGGTCAGTTGTAGCATGCACGTAATGCTCATTAGAGTCCTGATGTGACACACACAATAGCCCCGGTGCACAAACAGGCGCGTGGGCATGCTCAGAACTAGGTTGCTAGGATGCAGATATGCTTCTTACCAACCTATTGTTAGGACCAAAAAAAATTTTTTTTCTGTGCTGAGCAAATTAGGACTTTAAAATGTACATCAGACATATTTAGTGTGGTTTTATACTGGATTACTAGGGTAGTTATAAAGACAAAAATTGTGTTGGTGTGTAAGCTGGGAGGAAAAAACTGATTTAATATTGTTAAATACAACAATTAAAATGTAATAAATTATTTAACTAATAATAGTTATCATGCTGGTCATCCTGTACTACGGCATTATTCAGTTATACTATTATTCACACCAGGTAAGCAACAGATCTGTGTAACATAAATGTAATCACACTGCAGCAATCTGGTCGTTGTAACGCAACATGAAACCATGAGCCTTCCCATTTAACATATTACAGTGACATTGTTCAAATTTATTTATAATCATACTGACATAGTTATTATATTATATTATAGTATATTTAGGGTGCGATTACATATTAGGCTTTAATGCAAACCCCGGTGCATTGCTCACCTCACTCGGGTATAAACACACCAATCATACACAGATGAAAAATAAAACCATTTTAAGTTTCATCAGAATTAGGGCTGTGTATTGGCAAGGGCCTGTCGATACGATACAATATACAACGATATATTGCAGTACAATACATATTACAATAAAAAAAACATAACATTGTAAAAGAAATAGCTAAAAATACAACAAATCCAAAGTGTTTTGAAGGCAGCATGTGTGTGCTGCATGATGAGGGTGTATTTTTGTATGCAAGTTACAAAACTGACACACAAGTGCACAGCTGAAGCACAACATAAGTTCACCAAGTTTGTTTGATATCAGTAATTTCTACACACTTCTAGCAACGTTTGGTTATATTGCTTACAAAAACCTGGTGTTCCATTAGCAACTTTAATTTGGTCTAATAAATCAGTTATTATTATTACACAAAGATCTGTTTCGTTCTTGTTCTACCTGCACTTACATGTGTATTCAGATATACTTAAAAAGAACTGTTATTTAATTTAGTAAACCCAACAGCAATAGATCAACTTCTTGGCAACAAAAATAAAACGAGCCTCCAGGTGAAAAAATGACAATAAAAATGATGACAAACTATAATCTTGGGAACATGTTGCTTTTCTGTGCAGCGTTTGTGCTACAGTATGTGTACCTGTGTCTGGGTGAAAATCTGAGCCTTCTGGCACTCTTCCAAACTGGGGGCAAATACAGCCATGACATGCTCCTCTGTACCAATCATCTGAACGATCTCTTGATCGCTCTCTACACCCATGGCCTAAGAAACACAGAGGAATGCAGTGGTAAAAAAAATATTTATAGATATAGATATAGATATATATATATATACACAATCCCTGCATCTGATACACATTTAGCTGATGTGCACATCGTAGACAAATATCGCTATTTGACACAGCAGTGGTGGTTTAGAGGTAGGAGGTGAATTTTTCTGGCATCTCTGACATTTACTTAGGCTAATAGACATCTGTGGGAACAGAACTGAGCACACACACACACACACACACACACACACACACACACACACACACACACACACACACACACACACACACACACACTTTAGGCTTGTCTCGTTTGCCGAAGCCTCCAAGGATCCTAAAAAAGCCTGAAAGAATTTACTCAGAATGCACGAGTGCAGTGTAAATATGCCTAAGAGCTAATTTAGCCTGTTGCAGCCGTATGTGTGTATTTGGAGGGAACCTTCAAGGTAAAGTGATTTCTGTAAAGCACTGCAGGTGTCACTTAGGATTTAATTAAATGGAATTGAGACCTAATAATCAGTAGCTCATATTTCTATACACCATTTACATTTCAGTGTCTGACAGACGCCGTTATCAAGAGCGCCTTACGTTTATTTCATTTTTAATGCAACTGAGGCTGGTGGGGGTCACAGGCCCTGCTCAGGGGTTTGGTGGTGACAGCTTGATCCCATGATCGTTCAATCAACTTTTTAACACACTAAAAACTAAGCAACCACTTCCACACATGAACAATGCAAGTTTGTTTAACTGCATACAGTAAAAGAAAAAAAATATTTGTTTTGTCTGTTTGCCCACTGACAAAGAAATGTTCGGTCTATAATTTCATCAGTAGGTTTATTCTAACCGTGAGAGACAGAATAACAACAAAAAACATTTAAAAAAAAGGTATAAATTGATTTGCATTTTAATGAGTGAAAGAAATATTTGATTCCCCATCAGTCAGCAAGATTTCTGGCTTCCTCTTAAAGCAAGTCTCCTACATAGACTGCTCCTAATCTCAGTTTGTTACCTGTATAAAACCTGTCTTTCTTTATGGATCTTTTTTCTGTCTTTCTTTCAGGCTTTTGGAAGGTTGTTGCTATTACCACGCTGGGAAAAAACAGACCATTTCGGGTAACTTATCAGACACTGTAATTGAGAGTTAAGGGCCTCGCTTAGCGATCTAGCAGTGGTAGCTTGTGATACCTCAATCACTGAGCTACTACTTCCCCTTATACATTCTTTCAAAGGGTTAGAAAATTCAGCATTAATGTTGTACAACAGATAATACGTTGACAGCATTACTATAAAAAAAAAAAAATAAAAAAAAAAGGGTCAAAAAAGGGAATTCATTTGCATACTATACTTTTCCCCATGTCTCAGTACCACTCGATTGCTTTTTTGTTATCTTGCACCATCTGCTGGCTGTTATTTATTTAGAATTCTTGGCCTCCAGCTTGCTTACTTTGAAAATGATGGCGATGGGGGCGTCCTCCGAGAGTGTGTTGTGTTTCAAGTAAAAGCGCCCCTGCTTCACAATCATGTTAGTTCTACTCTTCTTCTCATGGGTGGAACTAAAAAACAAAAAAAGAGAGAATAATATGAGCTACTCAGTAAGCTGAATGGTGGAAAACAGCCACCGCATGATGGGAGCACCTGGTCACTGAGGCTCCCACCGCGCCTTTGCGATCTTGATCCACAATGATGCGGTTCTTGGACAGCTGCTCCTGGATGAGAATGACTTTCTCCTGACCTTTCACAATGAAATAGCCACCTGCACAGAGAGATAATGTACAGGAACTATTAAAGAGCTGCTCAAGAGAATGACAACAGTTTCTGCTTTATATACTGTTTCCATTCAGGCTGCAGCAAAACATTTACCTGGGTCTAAGGGACACTCGTTCAGTTTAGAGAACTCCATGGGGGTCTTGCCTGTCAGAACACAGTTAGAACTGCGTAACATAATTGGCATCCTGAAAAGAAATAGAAACCCAGTTAACGTTTGTTCCTTTAATGTTTTTAAGTCTTGTTTCTGATTGGTCAGAAGCTGATGATAGTTTAAATCTGTCTATTTTTATCAATCAAATCTGACAGCCGTTTTATAGTCACTATTTTGTTAAGGGGGTTTCACATAAACAGATTTTAACCTGCATTTCATATATAGCATTTAATAATTGAAAAGTTGAGGGATAAGGGCCTTGAACAAGGGCCCAGCAGGGTGTTTGGATTTGAACTGACAACCTTCCGATCATTACATTTACATCATTTGGCAGACGCACTTATTCAGCGCGACTTATATTTATCTCTTTTACACAGCTGAGCAATTGGGGGTCAAGGGCATTGCTCAGGGGCCCACAGTGGTGTCTTGGTGGTGCTGGGACTCAAACCCCGGTCTTTCTGGTAGCAGTCCAAAGTAACTTTAAGTATTCTGACCCTGAAGGCTTTGTGGTTTATCTGCAATGTTCTTGTAAATAATTTTAAAGTGAGGCTACTGATATACTGTTAACTGCAGCAATAAGACAGGCAACAACAGTAACCGTCTTGTTTTTAATGCCATACAAAGATTATACATTGATAAAGTGCACAATACAGACATTTATAAACAAATTTGTCTAGTCTAAAGAGATAAACATGACGGGAAACCAACTGCACAGCCTAGTTGTAAGTACTTTCTTTACAGTACTTACAGTAATATTTTTTTTTTTTGTATTATTCCATTGTGCTAATTTTACTAAGATTTGAGCTTTAATTAACGTTACTATATTTGTTTTTCACCAAAAGTACAAACAAGTTGTAGATTTGCTTTTAAAGTGTAAAGCATAAGTTTAAGATTATAGTATATCGTTTTTATAGATTATATACCGAGCTAATGCCTTTTTAAAAGCTAAGTATTATTGAGTATAATTATTAGTTCAGTTCTTTTTTTTTTTACTGTGACATTTAAGTAGGATTTAGCATCGTTATAGCAATTCTGTTTATTTTATTAGGATTCATCATCTTATTTTTATTTTTATTGAAGTTTCGATTCAAATAAGGCATTAAAAATATTCATTCTGTGGCAGCTAAATAACAAAAACTAGCATAAAACAGAACACTTACATGAGGAACTTTATCCAATGGTATTACCAAAAACACCACAGCAAAAACCAACTAAACTTCAGCACAGTACACTTGAGAACTTCTAGACATAAAATATTAAAAATCCAATTTTAGTAGTTTTTAAAGAAAATACTTATTTAGCCTTACATGAGTCATAATATTTTTCAGTTCTACTACTCAAATAAATGAATAAATATTTCTTATATAGCAGAAATACTTATATAGCAATATTTTATATAGCAATAAATATTTTCTATATAGCAATAAATACTTTATATAGCAATGATTTCTTATATAGCAATAAATACTTTATATAGCAATGATTTCTTATATAGCAATAAATACTTTATATAGCAATGATTTCTTATATAGCAATACTTTATATAGCAATATTCAATGATTCTTATATAGCAATGATTTCTTATAGCAATTACTTTATATAGCAATGATTTCTTATATAGGAATACTTTATATAGCAATGATTTCTTATATAGCAATACTTTATATAGCAATGATTTCTTATATAGGAATACTTTATATAATGATTCTTATATAGAAATACTTTATATAGCAAATGATTTCTTATATAGCAATAAATACTTTATATAGCAATGATTTCATTATATATGATTTCTTATATAGCATGATTTATTATATAGAATACTTTATATAGCAATGATTTCTTATATAGAAATACTTTATATATAGCAATGATTTCTTATATAGGAATAAATACTTTATATAGCAATGATTTCTTATATAGCAATACTTTATATAGCAATGATTTCTTATATAGGAATACTTTATATAGCAATGATTTCTTATATAGGAATACTTTATATAGCAATGATTTCTTATATAGGAATACTTTATATAGCAATGATTTCTTATATAGAAATCTTCAGTAGTTTTTCTTTTAATTGGTTAAGTGTATATTCATGTTAGCTGATGGCCGAATATATGCTGAACCGGTACCTTCCGATAGGTAAAGCATTACGAATGATCCTTTGACTGCCTCTGGTGTACTCGATGTCCACTGTAATCGGGGCGGAGTAGGTCATGTCCCTCAGTCGACACTGGATGATAAAAACAAAATTATATAAAGATTCAACCTTTACTTCTGCTGCCCAGCTCTAGTTTTTTTAGTAAAAATGCAAACAAGTTACTGTAAATTGAACAAACTTTAGATAAACAAACACTTAAAAAAAAGGTGAAATACTGGCAATTCACTAGACACGGTTTAAAAACTTTTTCTAACCTGGTCAAATTTTCCAGACAATCGTAGCTCATTCTTATTTTTCAGGAAAGTTATAGAAAAAAATTATTTTAATTTTTAGCATTTCTGATTTGTATTTAAACTTACACCTTTTCTGCCTCTTTCTAAATTTAAAGTGCATGCAAACAATTACCTGTTGTTTTTCTTACATTTATATATACATCATTAAGCAGACTTTTGGGTCTCACCATTGAACAGCTCAATACCGGTACATTCGATAACAAAAAGTGCACCGAAACCTCATGTAAAGATGCAACAAACCGTGTCCTGAAGACAGTTAGTAGATCAGCTTGACATTGATGGGAAGTTTATTCCACCGTCTCCGTGCCAAAACAGAAAAAAAGTCCTGGGACAGACTTGGGGAAGTGGTGGCTCATGGTTAACGTGTTGGTTTACCAATCTGAAGATTGTGGGTTCGATTCCCAGCTCCACCAAGCCACTACTGCTGGGCCCCTGAGCAAGGCCCTTAACCCCCAATTGCTCACTTGTATAAATGAGATAGATGTAAGTCGCTCTGGATAAGAGCGTCTGCCAAATGCTTCAAATGTAAATGTGATAAGTGCAGTAAAAAGAGGGCGCTGCTCTGTTGGCTTCTGGGAGGCAGTGGACGGAGTGCAGCAGTTGGGGTGTGTGTGTGAAAATTCGGGGAGGTTGACAGAACTGCACTCAGAGGTAGACCTACAAAAGCACAATCAATTTATATGCTGCTTAGGCGTCTGTGCCCTCTTTAAAAGCCCAGATAAAAGCCCTCATTTTATCTGGGCTTTTAAACAGTTAGTTTTATTATAGCTGGGATAGTTCAATGCTCGGGGACCAAATCTAAGCTTTTTTGGTCAAACTTCTGTGTGTCGATGTGGCAAAGTGCAGCATCTTAACTCTTAACAGGAACCGAAGAACGGTTTTCTGACCAATAGCTTTTATTAAAAAATAAATAAATAAATAGACTCGCATCGGGGACATTTACTTAATCGGTTCATTTATTACCTCATGTGGAGACACCGGTCTGGTGACATTAAAGCTCTCTTCTACATCAGGCATCCCAACATAGATATTTAGGTACCTATGAAGAAAGGATAACAGGATAAAAGGATAATACAAATGTATAACCTCTTTTAAATAGATGAAAAAAAGGAATATAATTTTGCAGTATAAACACAGCAGCCTCACTTCAGATACCACATGGGATCTGCGTCACTCGTGATCTTCTCATTTGCTTTCATGATCTTTTTGATCTGGAAATGTGACCACGGACAAGGTAAGATTTTAACACAGACTCAATGTTTTTATTAAACTAATTCTTTATAAATATATTTATGTTTATATTTACAAATTATTAATATAAACATATTTACCTCCACGTTAATGAAGTAGTTAAAAGAGTCGATGTGCTGCTTTACTAAACCTTTAACCTGCAAAAAAAAAAGGACCATTAAGGTATTATTATTATATATTATTATTATATATCAAGAGATTTTTTTATATAAGTAATTGGACAAGATTCTTACTTTCAAAAAGGCTGGAAGCAACTTCCATTTTTCCTTAAATAAACAGAGTAAAAAATTATCACAATTTTATTTAACATTATAGGGTTTTTAAAACTCGATAATACTTTAAAAATATATATACACAAAACATTACATAGAATATTAACTTTATTTCTTTATATTCTGAAGTGATATGAAAATTCCCCTCATGTTAGCCACCTGGCTAATATGTTTAAGCATGCTGCAGTGAAGCTCGTGCTGGTTTCACTTATCTCTTACCTCTACTGTGTTCACTGGAGCCGCGAGCTGATGGGGAGACATGTCCCCAAAGTCATCCTTTAGTAACTCCATGCTTTTTCTACCAAATACCACAATTTACATTCACAAAATTACATTACAAACGTTGTCATCCACTGACAACCGGAAGTTCAATCCACGCTTGAAAAGTGCAGTGCAGCAGGCAAATTGTCCCGGCTAAAACAACGCTAATAATAATAATGTAGTGCAACGAAAAAAATAGACCGGGTAAAAAAATAATCTGGAGACGTGTTTAGTTCCACTTTGAGACCTCGCCACGTCGTTATAATCAGACCGAACTTAAAGGTTTTGCACGTAATCGCAATAAATAATAATTAAAGAATTAAATGAAATATTAAAAAATATTCATAACATTTTAAGTGAGCAGATTTGATACGCCGTTTATATGAGGTCGAAAATATGATTTTTAAAAAATATACAAATGTTGGGCAATACTGAGCAAAAGAAGTTAAATGAATGAATGAATTAATGATCTATGTAATCCACAATACATGAAATAAATAATTGTTTAAAAATAACTGTGTTTGTTATATTAACATATGCTAGCATATTAATTATTAATGATCACTTATTCATTCATTAACTGATTGCGTAAAAGATCTACCATAACCACTAAAATAACATCCGCCAATGTGGCTGTCATAAAGGCTTAAGAAAGTGTGGAAAAGTTATTTTATATGTATTAATCTATGTATAACATTTACATTTACAGCATTTGGCAGATGCCCTTATCCAGAGCGACTTACATTTATCTCCTATTTA
Source organism: Bagarius yarrelli (assembly GCA_005784505.1). NCBI lineage: Eukaryota > Metazoa > Chordata > Actinopteri > Siluriformes > Sisoridae > Bagarius > Bagarius yarrelli. The sequence goes on from VCAZ01000011.1 coordinate 6,992,754, forward strand.
TACAACTGAGCAATTTACTATCCAATTTGTATTGTATAGTAATTCATTGCATTACAAATCATCCCACATGAAGAACTGAATAAAAGCCTCCAACCAAGGCTTGGCATTACATCAGATGAAGGTGCATTTGTACACTTTTAAACAGTAAACAATACAATCAGGTCCATACGACCAATTATAGCCGTCCCATCATTTTACAGGCTCCAACGTAACGAAACAAACTCACATAATGACACATATAAGAATCTGAGTTTATTTCCTTGAGATACTTTTCCAGGTTTATCTATGTTTGGGGTCATTATTTATCAGTACTGTGAGAGTCTATAAGCTGCAGTTTGGTAGCATACCAGAAAATCCGAGCAGAAAGGATACGATTATACCACAGCACTGCCTAAACTTTAGTATGTTTTAGATCATGATAGTTGCAACAAATTTAAGAGAAAGTCTCCTAAACTTGAAGAAAAATTATGTTTAAAGTTGTTCCGGGTTTGTGCAGGTACTAAAGCACATCATTAGCTAAATTAATGTATTAGACAATTCAATTGGTCATAAAATCATTTATAATTTAAGTATTATTTAAAAGTTTCGTCTATCTCTCCAATAGGTCTCTTTTGATGACCCTTTAATCAATTAAAACAATGGTTACAACAGTGGTTAAGGTATTAGACTGCTATTTGGAAGATCAGGGTTCAATTCCCAGCACCACCAACCTGCTACTGCTGAGCAAGACCCTTTAACTCCAATTCATCAGTATAAAAAAGTAATATATGTAAGTCGCTCTGGATAAGTAAACCTGCCAAATGCCGTAAAGGTAACAAACTTACATTCTTTGTTAATATTGTGCTCATATTCATGCTCTATTTCCAATAATAGATGTGGTATATGATGACTGACAAATTATAACAGCAATAATATCGGGTTATTAATGTGGCAGGCAAAACTATAGAGAGATTATTGACAACATTTTATTTTGCAGTAGCTTTATTATTAGTGGAAAACAGAAAGGGGTTCCTATTACAATGCAAAACAAAATGATTTGTGCAATATATTTCAAGTTACATGCTTTACAATAAAAATGCGTGTTCATTACTGACATATGCTACGTGTACTGGTCCTCAAGCGACACCAGCTCATTCTAAAATGCAATGACTATTTTATAGCTATAGCAAACCAATAAACCATTTTAAGATCAATCTCAGTTTCTTAGATTGTGTCTGTTGTTGCTGCTCAGTAGCTTTGGGTAGGAAGTGCCAATAGAGCGTCCATGTCTGTTGACAACAAGCTCCAGTTGGTACTGGTCCATATTCACCACTGCGTTGCTGGTTTTCTCAGTGGAAGCCAGAAAGAAGATGGTAAACACGGCCATCTCAAACTCAGGACTGACCCCTATGAAGGTACTGCCCACTGGTTTCAGCAGGCCGTGCCAAGTGAACTGCACATTCAACACGTGATCATCTGCATCCGGCTAACAGAAGAAGAACAAGAGTATAGATTAAATTCCGAAAGTAAGAAAATCTTCCATTACAATAATTGACCGAAACTACAGTGCCACCAAGCTTCCACTGCTGGGCCTCTGATAACGTCCATTAGTTGTTTAAAAGAGATAAGTAGCTTTGGATAAGGGCATCTGCCAGATGTCTAAAATGTAAATTTAATTGCTAAAATCATGAAACTGATTGGTTAGAGGGTGTTTACTACTTTCCTATAAAAACAGCTGTAATTCAAATCACAGTTCATTTTCCAGAACATTTCCAGAACTTTTCAAATATCATTAGGACATGGATAACAGATTCACAACCTAAAGTAATATATATCTCTCTCTCTCAAGAAAAATAGTTATGACTTAACTATAGAATCAAAAATGCAGTGAAGTAAAAGTTAAAGTGAAGGTAAATAAAAATCAAAGGTATATAAAAAGTAAAAGCAGAGGTAAAGTAAAGTTAAATAAAAGTAAAAGTAAAGCAAAAGTGAAGTAAAATTAAAGTAAAAGTGAAGTAAAAGTTAAAGTAAAAGTAAAGAAAAAGTAAAAGGTAAATAAAAAAATAAAAGTAAATAAAAGTAAAAGTAAAATTAAAGTAAAAGTTAAATAAAAGTAAAAATAAAATAAAAGTAAAGTAAAGTAAAGTAAAAGTTAAAATAAAAGTAAAGAAAAAGTAAAGGTAAATAAAAAAAATAAAGTAAAAGTAAAGTTAAATAAAAGTAAAAATAAAATAAAAGTAAAAGTAAAGTAAAGTTAAATAAAAGTAAAAATAAAATTAAAGTAAAAGTTAAAGTAAAGGTTAAATAAATGTAAAAGTAAAGTAAAAATAAAAGTAAAGTAAAAGTGAGGTATGGCAAACCTAAATAGTTTCGAGACACACCAACAGATGGCAGCACAAGGCTTGTCTTAAAATGTTTCGATACCCCCTGGTAAATATTTTCAGCACCTATATTTTTACAGTTAAAGTATCAGACATTACCACGTCATTCCTTGTTGCTTTGTAGCCCTTATAATCAAGGAGCTTCTGCTTTTCCTGGAGGTAAAACTGGACCCAGTTGTGAAGACCCATGATATCGTTGCCGGTTTTTGTCTCACCAACAAACACATGTTCAAAGCCACTGGAGTCGGCTCTGATCAGGAAAGGGACCGATTCAAAAAACAAAAGGAAAAAAAAGTTTTATATCGCTTAGGTTAAATTTAACAGTGGAAACCGTGACCTTTTTTACATATGGATCTATGTGTTAAAATATACTGTATGATCAAAACTTTGGAAATCTAATCATTATAACAAGATGCGATTTATCCCCTTTTGCTCTTATAAAATCCGAGCTGCCGATCAGCTAAGAAAGCAATAACTATTTGAGGAGGTGCGCATTGGAATAGTGTTTGGACCTCTTAGAGCTAGAAAAAAAACGTATGAAAACACACACAGACATCACACACAATTCTAGAAAATGGTGGATGTCCACAAATGTTTGGTCATATAGTGTGAATGCATGCAGTCAATACACAACTGGAGAGAAAGAGACGGGGACAGAGAGAGAGAGAGAGAGAGACAGTGGGACAGAGAGAGAGAGAGAAAGGAACATACAGAGTGAAAGAAAGGGATACAGAGGGACACAGAGAGGGAGTAGAGGGGGGGGAAGAGAGAGAGAGAGAGAGAGAGAGAGAGAGAGAGAGAGAGAGAGAGAGAGAGAGAGAGAGAGAGAGAGAGAGAGAGAGAGAGAGAGAGAGAGAGAGAGAGAGAGAGAGAGAGAGAGAGAGAGAGAGAGAGAGTGAGGGGAGGACTCACCCTCCGTTCCGCTCCCTATGGTAAAGTCGGAACCACATGTAGTATAACTGACTCTTAAACTGCTTCAGATCCGAGTTTGATTTTCCCTTCTGAACTAAATACTGGTGAGCTCTCTGCAACAGACAAACAAAACCCAGAGCCGTCAATACACAATTCAAACACGTGTTTGTGTGTCTCACTCTTCACCTGCTGTGAATGGACATGTTTCATTTCCATCTCAGGGCAACATGCTTACACACTAGGGGCAATTCAGAGCTATTAATCCACCTACCGGTATGTGTGTTGGAAAAGTAGGAGTACCTGGAGATTCCTTCACTATTTAACTCAATAATTGTAATTTACTTTAGTGGCTTTAGTGTGATAGTTATAAACAGTCCTACATAAGCAGCAGTTCTGTTTATACCTTCATAACTGCTGTCTCCAAAATGGCATCTAGGAAAGCGTTATTCTCAGCGATCTCATCGGTGGTCACTTGCTCTGCTACACCAGTGGATCTTTCATAGTTATCCAACAGCTTCATGAATTCTAGAAGGAAATGCTTGGGATTAAACTCTATAATAAAAGCTTTCAAATAAATGATTGGATATAAATGATGGCAACCTGTTTCCCCTCTATTGATTATAGAATCATATCAGTTACACACCATCAGTTATGATATACCTGATAATGATATAAATATTATTTTTAAAAAGATAGATAGTTAAATAGACAGACAGACAAGGTACGTGTCCAGAGCCAATGAAATGCACTGTTTTTCACATATCCCATCTTAGTAAGTTGGGGGTCAGAGTGTCACCTCAGTTTCCAGTGGTCAGCCCATTTTAATCAGTGCTATGATATTCAATAAGCGCGTTAAGCCCTGGGGCAGGAACGTTTGGTCTACACTGGATGCGACAAAGTGACCCTCGTAAAGAGTTTGCACTACGTCAGAAACTGTACAGTGAATCCATTTCCTTCCAGTCGTGCTTGGTTGGATTCAGTGACACAACGTAGGTTCTGAAGTGTGCAAATTCAAAGTGATTTTAATGGGCTTTATTGCACCACGCCGCTCATGTTTAATGTAAACAAAACACTAGAACAGGGTGATAAGCCTGCGTGTGAACTGATACAGTATACTAAGTGATTTAAATTACAGCTATATCTTATTTATACATAATATAGAGCAGCCATTATAACCTAATAACAAATATATTTGTTACAGAATCATTTTATTTTTTTTTATATGGGGAAACTTTTTTACAATAACAGTCATGATGATCAAATTTAAGTTTATATTTTATTGTATTTTGGCAGCTTTTATTGTAAACTATTTTAAAGACATTGCAGTTTTAAAGAAGAAAATTTTGGTCAATTTAGTTGGCGTTTTTAATGAAGCAGAGAAAATTCTGAAAGATGAATAATTCCATGGTCTTCCTGCTACACTAGTAATAAAACTTTCCTCTGTGTGTTAATATTTTTACGTTGTACACTTTCAGCTGTATTATTTGTGTCCCCGTCAAAAATGGTTCTTGAGGAATTTTGGGGTTTTTTTTCAAGCTGAAATGAAAAAATATTTGTCTTTGCATTGATGTTTTCTCATCACGCTACAGTTGCTGCATTGAATAAATGCTTCACCGTTCATTAAAGGTTCTTTGTAAACAAGCCTGCAAAAATAAAGCCTTGCAGTCAGAATCCCGGCACTCCCTGTAAGAAAGACATGTCCAGAGCTGCTCCTGGGAAAACCGAAGCAGCAGCTGGTTAAAGAATTAAAGCATTTTATAGCTGCTGCAGTTACAGACAGTATAAAAAAACCTTGTTAGTCTTGTTTACGTGAACAAAACATTTCTTCTCGTAGACGTCCAATTGTCAAGATTTGAGTTTAGTCACACTTTTAAGGCAGAAGGTGAACTTTCATCTTAAACATCTTTGAATGTCTTACAGTGCATTTTCTTTAAAATTGCAAGGAAATGATTTGAAACAGACATTTAATACAAAGAAATATAGATGTTTTATTTCTTACTTGCATATGTAGAGATGGATTTCAGTTTGTCCTCGTCCACATAGGAGAAGAGTGGAGATGAAGCATGATCCACTATGGATTTGCTCCCTTTGGGTACAAAACCAGCTCGACCCTTTTTTTTTTTTAGAAAATGAAAATAATTAAGCAACAATGCGGAAAAAAAAAGATTTGACAACTTAGAAAAAATGCAAACCTCAAATCCTGTTATACGGAATCCCTTAACAGCGAATTAACCACTTCCCACTAACCCACTTTGTAATTAATTACCTATCGAATATTATAATAAACAATAATGACACCTGCAATGAGACTGTGTAGTCTGTCCCAGGCATGAGACGATTGGCATCCAGCTTCCAGAGCTCATCGATGATGTTAGACAGCTCCTGGTTTATGGTTTGCCTGTAGATTCAGGAATTTAAATAATGTCTGTAAAAATATGTTATAACGTTAAACAAGTTAATGTAAAAAAATTATTTTAACTCACGCTGCTGCATTAGCATGTGCAAAGTAGGCCAGGAGCACAGTGAGACACGCCCACACCTGCCTAGAAGAATGTGCAAAATTAGTAATCTTACCATGCAGACAATATTCGCTTATATTTCTTAGATACGAACTAACTTTTAAGCAGCAAAGTATTTTTTTTAGAAAGTATCAGGCAGCACTGTGGCTACGGGGTCTCGAGCGCATAGTTTATACTGCATTAATTACAAAAAAAGCATTAATCAGTTCGATATACTGATAATAAAGGTCTTAAAAAGGTCTAAAAAAAAGAATATATCAGACATTTCCTACCTGCCAGCCATTACTGTTTGTTTCCCTGTGCAGAAACTGAAGTTACAGCTTCTCCCTCTCAGCTGAATAACAGACTGCACACAAGTCCGAACACCTTCCACTTACATAATACTCCCTCATTCCAAAAACCGGTGGGTGGAGGGTTGTTTTTCGTTTAATAGTCAGAGAAAGTTTTCAAAAACAATACATTTAGCAGACGCCCAAAGTGACACATAATATTTTTTTAAATAAATAAATGAATGTATTGAGGTTTACAGGCTATTTTTCTTAGGGGGCAACATGGGTAGCTTGAAATTGAACAGGACAGTCTACCAATCAGCAGCTAATGCCTTGACTACTGAACTACCACTACATACTACATACAAAACATTACAAGAGCTAAATGTGGTGTACTGTGGGTGTGTAAACTGTAACCTATACCTCTTTTAACCCACCTTTAATCGAGCATTATATATACTACGTAATATATACATTTCAATGCATGTCCTTCATTGCTGAAAAACATGTAATAGCACAGATGGAGTTATGCTTGTAATGGCGTTGGTGATGCTTTTCTTGAGATAATTTATGTTTTGTATCTTTTTCTGATACACCATGGCCTTCAATCCAAATGTCAAAGCAATCAAATTTATATAATATATATATATATATATATATATATATATATATATATATATATATATATATATATATATATATACACTACACTGTTATCTATGTATCTATCTATCTGTTCTGTCTGTATATATATATATATATATATATATATATATATATATATATATATATATCTATGTATATCTATAGATAGATAGATAGATAGATAGATAGATAGATAGATAGATAGATAGATAGATAGATAGACAAACATAGATAACAGTGTAGTGTATATATAGTGTGTATATACATATATATAAAATTTGGCCAAAATGATTACAATATTTTCACCATTTAAAAATGGTTTAAATTCAGTTATTTCTGTTTTTTTTGTCGTGTATTAGTAAGAAACATCAGTTTACATTTCCAAACATATAGTTTGACTATTAATTGTAATAATCCAGTGAAATGTTAGTTTGGAGAAGGTGTCTGATAACAGTCAGTGATCTGATCTCCTCCTCATCATTTCATCACCAGTCTGTCTAGAATGACATAAATAAACAGAACAAACTGAGACAGACTAAATCCAGAAGAACCATGCTGACGTCTTCAAGATTCGTCAAGAGACATTTCTTCCTTTTTCTTTCCCAGAAATCTCCGTTAAAGAGGTCAGGCTGCGAGCACCGGTTCAGCCTTGATACAGCACAGCTGGAGTCTGATCTAAAGCTGTAACACTTTAGGTCAGTGTTGTTGGTTATCTTAGATGTAACCGGTAAATAAAAATGTCCCTATAAATATACTGTCATTTAATTGTATGAGGAATGTGTGACTAAAGGTTTCTTTTAAATCAATGAGAGTTTTAACCACTGAATATTTGCACAGAATGCTACAGATGTACAGTGCACATTATTGAATAATATTTTGACATAATCCACTTATAGGTTAATGATATTTTTTACCACTGTGTAATTTGCATACCTGCATTTTATTTTATACTTACAATATTACAATTTGGTACAAACTCTAAAAGACTCTTAAAACCAAGCTGCTTGACATTTACAGCATTTGGTGGATGCTCTTATCCAGAGCGACTTACATTTATCTCTCTTTTATACAACTGAGCTATTTGGGGTTAAGGGCCTTGCTCAGGGGGCCCCACAGTGGTGGTTTGGTGGAGCTGGGAATCGAACCCACAATCTTCAAATTGGTAAACCAACATCTTAACCATGAGCCACCACTTCCCCTTTAGTGCTGTAACACACTACAATGGCTGACACCTACACCTATAACATTAATAAAAGATTTTCCATTATTTTGGAAGAAGATTGTTTAATCCAGTATGTGTGAAACATTTTGTACCATCAACAAGACCCCTTTAATAAGGTACACAACTCATTTAGACATTTACAGTCTTTAGTAGTGGCTCAAATGGTTAAGGTGCTGAGTTGCTGATCTGAAGACCAGAAACACCTGGGTTCAAGCCCCACCCTGGCAAGTCAACCACTGTTGGGTCCTTGAGCAAGACCCTTAACCCTTCCTGCTCCAGGGGCGCTGTATCATAGCTGACCCTGTGCTCTGACCCCCAACTTACTAAGATGGGATATGTGAAAAATGCATTTCGTTGGCTCTGTACACGTACCTTGCACAATGAAGTTGAATATTATATTATATTAACCTTCTGCTTAACCTACAACTGATCTCCTGGAATGAAGCTTGGAGGAACATTAATACGGTAGTTTCGGGAAAACAGGTAGAACTCTGGGAATACCGTTTAATCCAAGATGTTTTAAACGATTGCTGAACACAGATTTGATTGGAATTATCAGAGCTGGTACAAGGTTGATCGGACGGTCTAAGTGACTGCGTCGTATATCACTTTTGATGGCAGACACCGTTTACCTGGTTACATGTGCTGTACCAGTACGCAGTTCTAGCAAATGTTTTTGTTTGAATTAACTGAATTTGTGGGAGAATTTACGCATTAAAGCATTTTCAGACCGTTTGTATAAATAAATGTGTTTCAATCTCACACTGGAGGTCCAAACTTTACATTTCTGCCATCTTATCAGAGCGTCTTATTATATAGCTAATATTTTTTTAACCCATTTGAACAGTTGAGGGTTAAGGGCCTGGTTCAGGGGCCCCAGAAGTGGCAGCTTGCTGATGCTAAGAATCTTCCAATCAGCAATCCAACACCTTAACCACTGAGCTACCACTCTATCTGGATGCTTCTCCTATGACTTCTCCTCATATGCTCTCGAGCAAGTAAGGAATGTCTTTGGCGAGTTCTTTTTTTTTTTTTGTGTGTGTGTGTTTCTTTCTGTGCCTCCGACAAGCTGGAGCTTGTGCCCCGCTTGCCGTGACAAGGACATTGTTGATGCAGAATTCAAACACAATTCTGAAAGATCCGGAGATCAGGAGAAGGTAAAGGAGAAGGTAACAAAGATTCAGACATGCCTGGATTCGATAAAAGATCAATGTACTAGAACCCCGAAGCCAAGGCTTGAGGGCATGAATGACCTCTGACAGTAACAAGCATAACAGAAGAGTTGCTTTAGAAACCGGTGTCATTACAATACTACAAAAACTACTACATAAGCTACTTCATTCGGTGCCTGGACTTTCCAACAAAAAATAATTAAGCATTTTAATCCCTGATAGAAACCTTAAAAAAAAAAATAATAATAATTGGTGGTCGCCCTTTTGGCTCTGTGGCTGCAATTACTAAACACTTAAACTCATGTGCTCTGGCTTCTGGCTTTAATTAATCACCGCTGCGTTGCTGCTAAATAAAAGTCATGTGATCTGAAATTCTGATGCGTTTCTTCACTTTCTGGAGCTTTTTTTCTTTTTGCATATTACAAACATATTTCCTGTTAGAAAATACAGAATGTAGGATTGTAAAACACTGATTTTTTTTTTTAAAGAAAGGGAGATTTTCCGATCTTATCACTGATTTGCATTAGGTTCGATCACAATCAACGCCGAGCTTATGATAGTAATATAAATAAAATGTAATCAGTGAGTTTATATGACAAAAGCATCAACAAATGAGACTGTGCTATAATTTAATTTATTGACCTTTTACTAATGAGCAGAAGAAGACAATGCACAAGTGTGGTTGGCAGTAAGAACAAAAACCCATTACTTTGATGCGTAATAAGAACAATTCTGATATGTTAACGAATGCACAATATTAAAAAAAAAAAATGCAAACCGCTTAAATAAAACAGAACTGTACAAAGAGAACTTGCACCAATACTTTTTCTTACTAAGTTTTAATGACATTTCATCATCAGTAATGCCTTTTCTCCTGATTAGGACTATGGTGATATTGTGTATTTCCCAGAAACACTAAGCACAACCTGTATAGGCCACCATTACTTCACAAGGCATGTATATCGTATGGAAACATGGATATCATTGAGCGTATGCAGCGTTCAGGGTACACGGATCTACGAATATAGGAAATACTGTGGGAAAAATAAATTTTTCAGGAAAAATATAAATACAGATACTTTTGTGAACTTTTAGGACTTGGAGTGTTTTTAAATGAACTTTAATGAGATGTCACTGATCTCAATTTATAAAATAAATTCTATTATCCAGAAAGTAAAAAGTGTCACTGTGCTGTTTAACCATACTGGACACCGATTGGTGGAAAAGACTAGTAGTAAAAAAAATCAGCAATAAAAAAAAAAATAAAAAAAGTCTCCAATTCCCAGTTGACAGGTAAACTACAGTAGGGCTGCCAGTTATCCTTAAAACCCTCCTTAAAATGCGTCGCTGAATTTATTTTAAGAATGATACCTTTTTAAGCAAAGACATGACTGACTATTCAATACACTCTTCCGTCTGTTCTAAAGAGAGATATTTCCAACCTCAGCTCGAATAATGGCACCTCCTTTGCGCTGTACTGTGACGAATACTGTACTGTGGTTCTTTATACGAGTTTACATAAATATAATGCACTCCAAGGTATAGCTGACATGGTGTAAGAGGGGAAAGGAGAGAAAGAGAGAGAGAGAGAGAGAGAGAGAGAGAGCTGTGCAGAGAGGTTGGCACAGTAAGTTCTCCCAGCAGCAGCACCACCATGGGCAGTTGTGCCCAGAACACCTCCTTAAACGTTGGAGTCGTCGTCAGTCACGCTGGGATTGGGGGACGACGTTCCAATCTCCTTGAAGAACTCGTCGTCTTTCAGCATACTCTAAAACACGCAATATCAGTCGTCATTACATAACCCTCATATGGTCCTCCTATAAACTATGCAGCATGAGTTAACTGTTCACACATTAGATTGGATAAAAGTTTAAAGTTTATTCATATAAAATAAAATAAAAAATGTATCACCTAATACCATGTTAATGTTAAGCGGTTACAGAACAATAGAAACGTTAATACACATGTTATATTTATCTTCTTGTCCTGTTTACCGTTAAGTTGTTGATGCCTTCTGAGAAAGCGCCAATTTGTCGCACGGTTCCCTCCGAGTCCTCCATCTTGGGATACAAAAAAAGTTTTTCAAATTAGGCATGTAATGTGTAAAAGGGTCATGAACTAAGAAATTAAAATTCCTGTATTTTTTGTACATGTAAGAGGACAATGTGCTAAAAAACATCCTGTACGTTTCAGAATGTACAACTAGTAGTCTTAGAACAGCTTATTTTGAAGGCAGGCGGACAAAATAACAGATCTTGGAATGTTCTACTCTATGACGTTATAGGACACGTGAATAAGCGCCGCCTCGGCAGAAAAAAAATCTCTTTCTTCAAAATTACTGTCTGTTTGACCCCACCCATGGATTCACACATGCATGTGATGGGGACATTTAATATTTGAACTTCCGCTAGATGCTAAACCGCATTCCGTTGCTATGTCCCTGTACTTTGCTAGTTATCTATCTATCTATCTATCTGTCTATGTCTATCCATCTGTCCGTCCATCTATCCATACTGTTTTTACTCATGTATTACTGCTACATCCACCACAACTATTCAAACAGAGCGTTCTGACGAAGGTAAAAAAAAAGAACAGATAATCAACCTTAAGTTGATAATCAACCTTACAGTTTGATGTAAAAATCTTGGTAACATTATAAGTGGACCTAAAGAACAGTACAAAATAAAAAAAACTGAGGTATTTCATGCCCTTATTGTGTTACCCTTCACATTTTCATCTTTTATCCATCTTAGCAGTTCAGAGTTAAGTGCCTTGCTCAGGGGCCCAGCAGTGGCAGCTTGATTGCAGCTGGGAATTGAACCTATGATCTTCTGTATAATCAGCAGTCTAACACCATAAATCACCGATCTACCCACCCTTCCTATCCATACCCAGGGACATGGTACAGATTCAGAAGAAGCACAAAAACACAAAATAGTACTGTACCAAATAAAAAAATGAAGTACATTTTAATAACACTCTCCCACTGACTGGTACAGCCCTTATAACTCAGTCTGCTGCTGCATTATTAGGCCATCAAGCTGAACCACAAAAACCAGTGTCTAATGAGCAGGTTATACTGTACAGCACAGAGAGCTGAGCAGTGCCGGAGATGCAGCAGTGATGGAAATAATTACACAAATAAAATAGCTTTGCATTTATCATTAAAAGGTGATGGACATGGGAATCCTAGCTAAACCGGACAACTAATGATTCCAAAATTAAAACCAATTCAGATAGAAGCAAATCGAACACATGTAAGACTATGTAACAATCACAGGCACATCAGGCCCTCACCCTGAAACAGAACTAGTCAAGGACGATGCTGAATTGTGGTTCACAGATTAACCTAGCTGATGTCTTTGATGGGTCTTTATAACCCCACCTGTTCTAGTCGGTCCAGGTCGTCCTCGTAAATGTGCAGCTCCATGCCTCTTATGCCTTTTTGGAAACTGTGTCCTTTCGGCATTTCCACATCCATGGGACATACATACTCATCGCTTTCCTCCTGCCTCTTCTTCTTCAAAGTCCCGAAGCTCCCGAACGCCAGTTTTCGTGGCTAAATACAACACAGAATAAGATTTTAGCCATGACGGTAGCCAGTAGTTATATTCTGAAGAGTTTGCGGTGTGGTTAGTCTGCTGTACCTTGACTTTGGCAGTTGCAGTGAGTAAAGTGTAATCAGGATTCTCCATACACTCCTGCTTTGACTGCTGAGCCTCCGAGCCCACCAGCAGGTTAAAGTGAGTCGCCAGGTGCCTTCGGAGCAAGGTCTTGTTGGGGGGAATGTTAAGAAGCAAAGCCATTGTCTCCACATTAAAGCGAGGCTCTAGAACCTGAACACATAATTAACATTCATCAAATTCTAATCAGCAACAAATAATCCTATGCTCAGTTATTCTGCACATAAATAGTTCTTCTGCTCCAGCTAGCTCACCATCAGTCCTCCATGGACTCCACTGCCCCTCAGATTGGGCGCATATTCGGCCAGATCTACAGAACGCAGCCCACTCCATCACACGGTGATTGGTCCACTGAGAGATTTCAGCTGGAGTGATATTGTTCTACCATGACAGATAGATAGAGAGAACATTGTCTACAGAAAACAATTTAATATTAATGAAAACGTTTTTTATTAGAACACATACCTCATCTGAGGGTCTGCGACGCAGGCAGTTGGGTTCGTAATTATTGAGCCGGAGCACTTGGATTGCTCGCTTGATGCTGAGGTGATGGAGGACACTGCCCACTTTTAGAGACAGCAGATCATCCTAAGAGGCACAAAAGGTTAAAGTCTTTCAAATCTATCTGGATGCACAAATTAGAAATTTATGAGCTGCCCTAATGGGTAACTAAAGGCTCCAGTGCACTGCCCAGTGTTGATGTACGACTAATAATAATGTAGTAATCTTATGGCCTAGTTCGCAAACGTATTTACCGAAACCAAAGAGAAGAAATTCTAGAAGGAAGTCTATGATAATATTTCTTTTTTAAGTTGAAATTTTTTTGAAATGTTTTTTTCAACCATCACTGCTACCAAGTTGTGTTCTAGCCTCAGAAAATATCTGCATCCGGCTAGCATTTTTTTACATGTTTAACATGAGGGGAATAGGTGTAAAATGCAAAAGAAGAATTCCAGGTGTTTTAGTAAAACACTTCGACTTCTGTGTAAAGCAACAGACGCTGAAATTTAGAACAGGTAGCTTGTGTTAAACATAACATCACATCAATGTTTAATATAGTCCAGTTATTGTTTTAACAAGCAATCTGGAAACTATCAATAAATAAACTTATTATTATTATTCAGTTTTAAAAATATAAATAAAAAATGTTTTAACTTTTAACAAAGTTGTGACAGTTAATGGGTGTACAAATTGGTGGCACTCGAGAAAACTAACCACAGTCATGTAGTGAAGCATTCGCCCATCCAGTCTTGCCTCATCAAACTGGGTTTTGTACTGAGGAAGACCGATATCATCGAGCCACCCTGGATAAAGGGATCAGAAAAAAAATTATTTATAAACAATTACATAAAAATGGCTAAAAACACCCCTATAATAAAATGTGCAAACTGGATTCCTTACTTGTCACCCATTGGTAATCTAGTTTGCCCTTGTTGTCTTCCTCCTCAGAACCCAGTGCTTGAAGGGCCAATTGCAGTTTCTTCCTGTGGAGAGGGTGCTTAATACCCAGCTCCTGTACATACACACACACACACATAATCAAAGTCATTTTTAATGTTCAGGAAGTACATACTTACTAAAATGTAGTACAAACTTATGTAGTATGTGATTTTGGAGCCTGTGGCTGGCTGATGAACTAAACGCTCACCTTTTCTAAGTTCTGTTGTGAAGCCTGCAGGAGAGTCTGTCCTGACGATACCACTGTCTGGCCAAGTTTACATACAGCCCCAGTCCCTGCTCCTGCATCCAGTCACACACCTGGTCCCGGGACCAACGTGCGAATGGAGCATCCACCTCACTGATACACACAAGCACACACAACTTCTAATATCCCAGTTAAGGCAAGAGTAAGCAATGTCCATATTAATCCAAACAAATCGTGCATTACATACATGTTAATCTTCTTGGCATATGTAAAACGAGCACTACATTGCATGTGTGTGGTGTAATTTAGTAGATTTCCTTTTCTTCTTTTTTTTCTTTACCAGATTATTTTACATGAATTATTATTTTTACCTCTTCTACTCTTCTACTAGCGTTTACGTAAAGGCTTTTTAATCCAATTCAGCAATTTACTGGATTACGTAAGAAAAGTTTGGTTGCATGTAACGATAATATTAAAACTACATTTTTATGAAAAAAAATTTATTCAGAAAATTCATTAAAAAAAGCAAAATTTCTAAATGAACAAAATAAAAAAAAAATAAAAACTCAAAGAAACCAAGCTGCTGAAAGTGTAGCGCAGTTGTTGAATCGGTTATTTAGTCTGACGGCCCTGTTTCAGATTTT
Source organism: Bagarius yarrelli (assembly GCA_005784505.1). Classification (NCBI taxonomy): domain Eukaryota; kingdom Metazoa; phylum Chordata; class Actinopteri; order Siluriformes; family Sisoridae; genus Bagarius; species Bagarius yarrelli. The sequence goes on from VCAZ01000011.1 coordinate 7,007,825, forward strand.
TGTCAGTATGTCAGTAAAACTGCATTTTTTATTGCTATTTTTAAAGAAATTTAATATTATAGTTATAACAACGGTATACGGCTCCAGAGCTATCCATCTCAAATGGTCGTCTCATGACGCGAATACATGTTACGCAAATACACACCTGCACACATTTCATCAGCAATTTAAGAACACTAGAAGCTGTAAAGTCTTTGGTTTACCACCAGGGGGCAATCTTCACACATGCGTGTGCAAATTGTTTACTTGAACAATGACATAACATTTGTGCTTGCAAGCACAGACTGACCTGCTAGTGTTGTGCAGGTCACGTGACCATCCCAGCCTGGGACCGGCTGTGGCTCGGACTCCTCCACGCCTGAACTCGTTCTCTGAGAGGTTGTCGTCCAAGGTGAACGTGGTCGACTGACTCCTTGTAAGCCTTTAGTGAGGAGTAGTGTACAGTAATTTGTTTAAGGGTAGGTAATGCTGCTTATACACACTGGGCCAATGTCTTAATGTGTGAGAGAACTTACTTTCCTAAAAATGCTTTGATTCCCTTCGACTTCTTCTTGCCTTCTATGCAGCTGGAGAGAGTGTTTGTGCTGTCACTGTTGCTTGACTTCTGAGGCATCCCTGCAAGATCCAGATGGTCCATGCCGTCGCGTTCTGTTTCAGCTGTTTAAACACACACAAGTAGCAGAAACAACATAACTAAAAAGTTTGATTTTAACACAGGTTGAGGCTTAATCAAAACTCAATTATCTTCGTCAAACCTAATAGAAAACAACCCTACAACAAATATTAACACCACTGTTACAATGCCAGTGACATCTGGTTAGAATTATACAGAAAACAAAAAAAGGAAGCCGTTGCACTTTAAGGCTAGTTGCATAGTCTAATCCCGTGTGTATGGGAACACAGTGTGTGTGTGTGTGTGTGTGAGTGTGGTGGGATGTGGGGAAGAATGTGGTTATGGAATAACATGTTAGTGGAAGGTGCAACTTTTCCATAGTCTGCAAAGCCAGATGTTTTTTTTCTGGTAAAGTGGCACAAATGGAATGATAAAATATTACTAAAGACGGCAGAAACTTTAGCAGGGTACTTTAATTAACCCACAGTGCTCAGTCCTATATACTGTTAGAGGGGTAAAAGAATCAAATCGAGAATGTACTTCAGCTGTAAAGTAGAATACATTTTTTCCAGAACTTTATTACTGTGTAATAACACTTTAATAGCATGCAGCCTATGTAATAAAACAAAAGGCACGCTTTCTCTGGACAGAGAATTCTGTTTAAATAAATAGACGCATTTCGCTGCATGTCGTACCATATATGATTTTGTATCTGAAAACTTTCAAATTTATATTAATTGCAATAAAAATTAAGTTTACCAAGATTAGGGGCGCTGGCTGTTCTCTTGCCTCCTCTGAGCTTGAAGAAACCTCGTCCGAACGAAGATCTTGCCTTCTTTGTGCCAAAAGCATCATCTTCAACAGCACGGGGGCCGCCGGTGGACTTCGGGGGTAAGGTTGTGATCTTGTTGAACTCATCGAAAGCACGACTCTAAAGGAACAGAACATTTTAAATCACAACAATCTCTTTAGAAAATAATTCAGTGGACAAAGCAGAGAAAATATTGCTGCTACCTCTGCTGGACTCTTTCCAACTGCTAACGGCCTCTGGGATTTAAGAAAAGTGGAGCTTTTTTTTAATAAAATTGCTGAGAAAGCGCTACTAAGACGAAACGAATGCTTTAATTGTAAAATGAACTTCACCTTTTCACTAGTGCTGCCATCCAGTTTGCTCATGCTGCTGGATTTAGAGACTTCCACTGTTCTGCAATAAAATAAAACCTTGATAATTAACACTGATGCGCTCTAAAGCAACAAGTGCATTCTTTTTTTGTTATATTAGTCAAACCAGATAAGTTTCAGTGATGTAAGTTCAATTTGTTAGTTTTTGTTAATTTAGACATTTTACACAGAGATGGCTGTACATGCAATAGGTGCAACTCTTAACAACACCTCCAGCAACAATTCCACCTACATTCGTTTAAGGAGTTAATGAGAATATGATCATGCAGTGAAACTATTTATTCATTGGGGAAATCACTTCTATAAAAACTATATATTTAAGTAGACTTTTGTACCGGAAATTATCTGTACTGCCAATGATCAGAATTCTTTTCCTATGTAAACTTATTCAGCTCAAACAAGACTTTCTGCAATTAATCAACAAAATTTGATCTTCTTCTCTTATAAATGTTTAACAACCAGCTCTGGAAAGATAAAATGAGATCAAAACATGATCACTGTACACCAACCATAACACAACATTCTTTTCTTTACATTATGGTCAAGCAGAATGTTTTGCTATGTTTCAGGAGACCGTAACAGCTTTCCCATGTATTCTTTCCAAATACATGAATTATTAATTAAAAACAAACAAACTCTAAACAGGTTGCAAACCAGAGGATGGTTTTCAGTTTGCTGAGAAACCTCCACCTGTTTGCAGCTCAAACATACTCACTCCAAACTGGTATTTATCACAGGCTCCTGTGACTGACTCTGCTCCTGATGCACTGTATCACTACACAGGATAAACACACATGTATTGGAATGCTAGTATTGAAGGAAATGAGAAGAGACAGAAGCAGGGTTTGGGGTGTAAACATAGTTGAAATGATGTGAAAAGTGAAGAGAAAAATGCAAGCAGATGGTGGGTATGGCTGAGCTTAGCAAGCAGTGGGGTTGTAAATTTGTAGTAACGAGTGAAAGCGGATAATATTTGTGATTAGGATAAATGTTGGTCTTGTATATTTATAGCGTTCTTTAAGCGTGGAATGCTATGGTGGGTATAGAAAACGTAAAAAAGAATGAATAATACGACCTTGTTATTAAAGCGTGAATACAACAAAGAGGTTAAGGAGGTGTCTTTCCATTCCTGGTCCATTTTTACTTTATTACAAAATACAATTATTCTTTTAACGCTGGGCGTTCTGCGATCAGACTGACGGTCTACCTGTTCGCTGGATAATGGGGGGTGTCTGAGTAATTTTTCTTTCCTGAAAGCAGATCCAGTAGAAGGTTGTGTTAAGTTACTCACCTGTGTGACTGCACTGGCTCCAGGGCTACATCTGTTTCTAGTTTGGGTTGCGGTGTGGATGCGAGCGGCGATACGTGCAGCGTGCTGACAAAAGTCGTTGGCTAGTCACAAAAACAAAAAAAAACAAAAAAGGAAAAGCGGGAAAAATTGATTTATTAGCTGCTCTGAAGCACAACTAAACAGATTATTTTGAGGCTGTTAGTATCAGCTATCACTCCAGGATATCACTTAAGGATAAAAGCAGGCTGTTGTAACTGTGTAATAGAGGTGTGCATTAGGAAAGAGATTATCCAGGAGCTAAGAAATGGAAGTTACAACCATGGGGCATATTTAGTGACTTTGCATTCCTGGCGTCTGGGAAAGCCTTATATTGATGCACACTAGTGGCGGAATGATTTATTTCGGTAATTCTGCGGGTCATAGGAATCCTATGGAATGGGAAACATAATTATTAATAAATCAAGTCATTGGATTGGGACAGGAAAATTATGCTTAATAATAAAAATTAATTTTATAAGCGGCTTTCATAACACTCAAGGATGCAATATAAATGTTTCTAAAATGTTGACAAAGCATATGGCCGTCTTCAATAACTTTATCGTCTCAGAGAACCATAAAACGTTTGTGAAAGATTATTAGAGCAAAAATATTTTAGATCCGACACGAATTTCCCCTAAATCGGCGAGTTATAAGTAACTTTTGAGAGGTTTTTGTAAATACAGGCCCAGATCTATATTACTTTCCAGAGAGAGAGGAGTCCACATCGAGTCTGCATACACAGCATTTACTTTCATCATAATAATCTTGGCCCAAAAATCTGTCAACTGCTAACTTGTTATAGCCTAAATTGATCAGGATGAATGTTGTAATTTATATCAATTCTGAATGCTGTGCAAAGCTCTAATATAAATCATCTGCAGAACTCGGAGCAGGATTGATTTCAGTTACAACATTCTGGACCTCATTTGGTCGTGTTGGCTCAACTTGCAAAGTTAAAAAAAAAAAAACAATTTCAAGGGTCTTACAGAAAAAATTGGTGAGCTGCAACAGAAACTTTTTATAATCTAAAACACGCTGCAGAGCAAAAAGAATCCAGGATCCAGAATCCTTTAACTGCACACGAAACTGCCGGGAATTGAGATAAAGTAAAACTTAAAAGTAAGATTAAATTTAGATTCCACACCTCATCTGGACTCTTCATTTCCTCGGCATATGACAGGACAGATTTATCGGCATCCATTGAAACCGACATGGCTATTGACATGGAGAGAGAGCTGTCACTATGGCTCTCGTCACTTTCTTCTTCTGTCAATTTATCTGGGGGGAAAAAGGAAAGGGCAATTTAATTAAATTTAATTTAATCCAGTCTTTAATTGAACACAGACAGATTTTACATATACAATTACAGCATTTGGCAGCTGCTTTTTTATTCAGAGCGATTTACCATTATCTCTTTTATACAACTGAGGGGTTCAATGTGGGGTTCAGGACCTTGTTCGGGGGCCCAACAGTGTTAACTTGGTAGTGCTGGAAATCGAACCCTGACCTTTCAGGTGTCAGACAAACACCTAAACCACTAAGCCACCACTTTTCCCAGATTTAAACAGAGAAGGCACATTTGGGGAGGTGGTAACACAGTGGTTAAGAAGGTGTTGGACTGCTAATCGGATGATCAGGGTTCGATTCACAGCACCACTAATTTCCCACCTCTAGGCCCCTGACCAAGGCCCTTGCTCAGTTGTATAAAAGAGATAAATGTATGGGCGTCCCCCAAATGCTATAAATGTAAAATTAATATCATGTATTATATGTAAACTATATAATAAATCCAAAAGTTGGTAGACATCTTAGAATAAGTCTTTCCTAAACTGTTGCCACCAAGTTGACAGCACATAAATTGTCTAGAATGTCTTTACATGCTGTAGCATATATATTTTCTTTTACTGGAAGTAAAAGAGCCAAACACTTTTCCAGCCCTCAAGATCTCATCAGTATTTAACTCATTAATACTTTTGTGGCTGAACAGGAAAATCCCCACATCCTGCTTAAAAATCTAGTGGAAAGCTTTCCGGAAGTGTACTGGTTATTATAATTTCAACTTCATTGTCATTGGTACGTGTACAGAGCCAATGAAATGCATTTTTCGCATATCCCATCTTAGTAGGTTGGGGGTCAGAGCGCAGGGTCAGCTATGATACAGCGCCCCTGGAGCAGGAAGGGTTAAGGGTCTTGCCTCAAGGACCCAACAGTGGTTGACTTGCCGGAGGTGGGGCTTGAACCCAGGTGTTTCTGGTCTTCAGATTAACAACTCAGCACCTTAACCATTTGAGCCACCCCTGCCCCATAGCAGGAAGAGTGAGACTTTATCAGAAATAATTTGAAAATGTTTTCAAAAGAAGGAAACGTGGTGTCCTGGAGGAAAAAAACAGGTCAAGGCGATAAACGGAATAAACTTTCAGCTCAATTGGTTCTTGCGTCAGGTTTGGTTTGGCGCATGAGTAAAATTTGTTCACCTTTTCTCGCCTGCACGGACATAACCATGTCTTGCACCTTCTTGTAACGTGTAAGTGACTGCCGAAGCTCCTCGATCTTTCGATCCTATGGCACGAAAGACGCAGATTAAAAATCACTAAAACAAACAAACAAACAAAAAAACTCTACAAACATAAAATAAGTGAAAAAAATACCTTTTCCTCATTGGCTGCCATAAGTGACTCGACGGCTTTCTTCATTCTTTGCACTTCCAAATCTGCAATGCACAGCCTCGTTATAAAACAAGGATAAATCCGGAGCCAGGTTTTTAGAGCCAAATGAAAATGTGTGTGGTAACAAGTCAGATGACGGAACATAAATTCCAGTGTTACAGAGAAAGCTGAGGCCCAGTAGTTGACAGCATCGTATATGGACGAGCTTCAGTTTACTGTAAGTGTAAAGAACACAGAGCTTCAGCCTAAAAGATTTCCTAGAAAGAATAATGTAGGGATAGATGGAGAAAAAAAGGATGTAGAGAGCCAACAAATGTCTCGACAGGAGCTGGAGAGCAGGAGCGGAGTTACTGTTAATATACACAGGCAAAAAAAAAGGAGCATCACTGCATAAACAGGACACATCCAACATGCGTACAAGATACTAGATACTGGCCGAGAGCTTGCAATCTGGTTGAGATTACAATCTTAGCATTCATATAAAGAGAACACTCCAGCGATTTTTTCCAAATCTAATCTATGTCAATATGTCTGTAATTATCACAAACAATTTCCTTGGAATGGAAGTTGAATTTCTTTTGAAATTCACTTATGGAGGTTTGGGATGAAAACTACAGCTACAATTACACTCTGAGCTTCTGAGGAAAGACTTTTAGTACTTCCAACTTCTCATTAACTACATTATCCGGGATCAGCGCTGCAATGAATTCAAAGCCTATCCTAGGAACACTGAGAGAGAGGAAAACACTCGGGAACCCGTTCTATTAGACAGCACTGTGCACACACACGTTACGCACGGTAAGATGTTAAGATGTTCTTTTTACATGGAGTAGAGCTCAGAAAGACAGACAGTAGCCGGGTTTCAATCCTAACGTTAAGCACATCTTTTTCAGAGTTCGCAAAAAAGAATGAAAAAATATTATTAGTAACCAGCAGTAAATAAAACAAGGTAAGAATAACGGAGCGGAAACAGCTGATTAGTCACGTAGATTTAATGTTTGCCATGTCAGCAGTAATCAACACAAAGCAACATAACAGTTAAAGGATTTTAATCAGGGCAAGTTATAAATGTTCCAGCATCACAGACTGCAATAAGCGGAAATGCAGATTAGTCATGTGGGTTTAATATTCGCTATGTCAGTATTTATTCCGCAAACGAATTCCCTTCTATCTTTATTTGTATTAATCTTTTTCACACAGGTCAAAAACCACATCAAAACTGTAACAACCACCTCAAAAAAGTAAAAAACACCTCAAAAAGGCCAATAACCACCTCAGAAAGGTAAAAAAAACACCTCAGAAAGGTCCACAACCACCTCAAAGAGGTAAAAAAAAAAACACCTCAGAAAGGTCCACAACCACCTCAAAGAGGTAAAAAAAACACCTCAGAAAGGTCCACAACCACCTCAAAGAGGTAAAAAAAAAACACCTCAGAAAGGTCCACAACCACCTCAAAAAAAAGTCCACAACCACCCAAAAAGGGCCAAAAACACCTCAGAAAGGTCCAAACCACCTCGAAGGTCCAAAAAACACCTCAAAGAGGTAAAAAAAAAAACCTCAGAAAGGTCCACAACCACCAAAGAGTTAAAAAAAAAAAAACACTCAGAAGTCCAACCACCTCAAAAAAAAAGTCAAGAAACACCTCAAAAAAAAGTCCACAACCCTCAAAAAAGTAAAAACACTCAAAAAAGGCTAAAAAACCCACCTCAGAAAGGTCCACAACCACCTCAAAGAGGTAAAAAAAAACACACCTAAAAAAAAAAAGTCCACAACCACCTCAAAAAAGTAAAAAAAACCTCAAAAAAGGCAATAACCACCTCAAAAAGGTCCACAACCACCTCAAAAGAGGTAAAAAAAAAACTCAGAAAGGTCCAAACACCAAAGAGGTAAAAAAAAACACCTCAGAAAGGTCCACAACCACCTCAAAGAGGTAAAAAAAACACCTCAGAAAGGTCCACAACACCTCAGAAAGGTAAAAAAAACACCTCAGAAAGGTCCACAACCACCTCGAAGAGGTAAAAAAAAAAAACACCTCAGAAAGGTCCACAACCACCTCAAAAAAAAGTCCACAACCACCTCAAAAACGTCAACAACCACTTAAAAAACTAAAAACCAAGGTAAAAAGCAAGGTAAAAAGGTAAAAAGCACCCCAAAAAGGCCAATAATCACCTCAAAAAAGGTCACCAACCACCTTAAAAAAGATCAACAACCACCTCAAGCAAGCTTTAAAACCTTTTTGCCAATTAATTTGCTGAACCGTTTTAAAACAGGTAAAATCTGCAAAAACCTTTTTACTAAAGGAGTAGTAAACTAACACTAAAGTAAATAAACTAAAGATAAATTATAACTATATAACTATATATATATATATAACTATTAATATATATATCTTATATATATAGATATATATATATCTATATATATCTATAAACTATATATATATATAGATATATATATATATATATATATATCTATATATATAATAGATCTATATATATATACTATATATATATATATATATATAAAAAACAATATATAACAATATATATAAATATATAACAATACTTCAATTCCAGCCAGAAGAACAGTTTTTTACAAACAACAAATGTTCAGGTGTAGCAGATGGATTGTGATAGTAAAAAGTGGAGTATTCCACTGGAGTATTCTCTGCTCCTATAATAACTTGTACTGTAAGCGCGTTAAGTGCATACATGCAGACTGTAAAGAAAGAACGGAAGTGAGCGAGACAACAGGCATCAACCATTCCATAGAAGTCAAGCCGCTCTTACGTTTCTCTTTCAGCTTCTGCTTAAAACTTTCCTCTGCATGGGAGACAGAGTAATAAAATACAAGAGCTTCCGTTACACTTTTTGTTAATTGGATATGAAGTATTAAAAATAAAATAAAACCAGATTCATTCTTTTATTTAATCCAGCAGAAGGATGACACAATGTTATGTCAGATCCTGGCTTTGCATTAGGGTAATTCCCGGAGCGTGTTGGGGCAGGTTGATGCTGACTCACCTCTTTCGGTGGTTTCTATGCTTGCAGGTATGGGTGATCTGGACCCCGTTTCATCCTGTAATCTTCTTAGTTCTCCGTCTTTACCATCCAGCTGCCTTCTTAAAATAGCCAGCTCCTCCTTAAAAAAAATCCACATCCACAAACACACATCGTAAAAGAAGAGTCGAGTTTGAAGCCTTCGACATGTTGACTATTAAAATCACAAGAATGTTTTGTTTTGTTTTTTTACCCCCGCAATCACACAATCACACAGGTGGCAGATATTTGGAAGAATAGTTTTGAAAAGCTGCAAGGTTGGAGCGTTTACTGTCTCAGCCAAAAGATTCCCAAGGCTAGAGTGCCTTAAATTAGAGCATAGCTGTGGTTAGCAAAACACGCTGAGCTTTTATTCTTGGTGGCTCAAACACTATGATGGAAAGCGCAGCACCGTCATTAAACAAACCTTACATTTAAACTGGAATATTAAACTGGAGATTATCTGTTCTTTTTCCAGAGAAAGCTTAAAGCTTTAGAATTGCCAGTTTTATTAAATAATACCATTTTTATCAATACTTAGCACTTTTTTTTATTTTAAGTTGTCTATTCGCTTAGTTCTTCGCATATCCCAGCTTAGAAAGTTGGGGTCAGAGCACAGGGTCAGCTATAATACAGCGCCCCTGGAGCAGAAAGGGTTAAGGGTCTTGCTCAAGGACCTAACAGTGGCAGACTGGCGGCAGTGGGGCTTGAATCCAGGTCTTCCTGGTGACTTCAAGCCACCACTGCCTCAATTCATAAGTAAAGTGAAATGTGTTTTCCACCCAAATGTGGGTGTTTCTCCCTTTTATTGTTCAGACTGCTGTATTTTGGTCTGGATTAAGCCGTTCTGCTGTACCCGTAACCCAGATACAAGGATGAGAATTTACCCTTTCTAGGATCTCTCCTGTGCCATTAATGCTAAATGTAGACGTTTGCCACCTAGCACGCCCTGCAGACTTACACACACGTTAAATGCTATTAAATAATTCGTTTAAGCATGAGAAAGGTGTCGTTATATCTAATTAACAGGCATTTCAAGAAGAAAACACGATGTATGAAAGTATAAGAAAGACAATACAGAAGACTGAAAATGTTTAATGATGTTATAATACACTCTGTAGGCTTGAGTGAGAGGGATGAGACTTCAAATGCATTCCGAATACACAAAATATGTGCCTATGCAAGCAAAGAATAAAATCAAAACAGCAGCAAGGTAGGCCAACCTCGAGCGTCTGGATTTTGTGTTCCTTCCTTTGACTTTCATACTGCATCTGGCCCATTTTGATTTTCAGGCTAGACAGCCTTGCCATTAGCGACTAGCAGTGCACGTTAAACAGGATAGAAGAGGGAAAGAAAGAAAGAAACTAAGCAAAGATGAAAAAAATCACTTAAAGAAGGAAAGATTTGATGAAAAATCAAACCAGGTTATTACAAAGCTTAATAAAGAGCCAAGAATGAAGTGGGAAAAACAATTAAGCAGTAAAAGAATTTGTAATAAATGCTTTATTTCTGATACAGTAACAGACTGAGAGAAATGTCAATCATCCAGCATACCTTACTAGACTTGAGTTTTTTCTCATACTGCAACCGCTCGTTCTCCATCTCAGAAATGCGATACCTTAGCTCATCAATCTCTAGAATCAAACCCTGTGGAGGGGAAAGAAGACCATATTCACAAAAAAAATCATGAAACTATATTTTACTCATGATTCATTGAAAAAAGGCTCAATGCAAAATTCCTCGTAATGCATGCTCAGGTATCAAAAAAGCTTTTTCATTCTTTGCCATTGTTCAGAATCAAGAATTCAATAGCGGACACGTCCATTCAGCACTAAACCGCAGGGTGATATAAGATAATTGTTAGAGTGTCAAGCAGCCTTTAGTGAGAAATTTATGACTTGCTAAACAAGGCAGCAGCCTGAGGCCACAAACCGATTAAAACCGCTGAAAAAATACAACGATGTAAAAGCAGACGATCTATTTAATAAACTGTCAAAGAAATATAGACGTTAAAAAATATGGATAAAAACTGTCAGCACTTTTACAGGTTGGAAGCTTTACCAAGTGTCCTTAGATCGTCTAGATACAACAAAATAAAAGCATCATATTCAAAAAGAACAGCTTTGCTAAGGCAATAAACTCAAGAAAAAAAAGACAGGGGAAAAGAAGGTTAACCTCCATTTATTCTGAAAAAAGCAAAACAAATCTAGACCAAACACACATAGAATACTGTTAAGGTTTGTGTTTAATTCCTGCCAGACAGTAGATGTTAAAAAAGAGAATTGATTAGATTTGTCTGATATGATTCACGTTGGTTGATGGGTTGCATGTGGCTCATTACAATTCTGTCAGCTTCATGTATTTTTTTTTTTTTTCAGGGTAACTCAGGAAGCAGTTTAAAAAAAATCACTCTGGAAATATAAATTCGGCATGTGTGTGATTTTTGCAACCTTCCATTTTCATCCACCGCCATAAAGAGAACATAAGGCATCCATCTGGTTCCAGCAGGGTTTTTTTTTCTTATCCATAAAGCTACCACATGTGTTAGTACACAACCCAATCACCACAGACCCTTTCCAAAAGACCTCCCTTTGACACCCACACTCACAGGAAACAGCATTCTAAAACATGTGTGTCTGCTGACGGAACAGAGATTCTGCGGTGGTGACTATTTTCCACAGAAAAGCAAATCCACCCAAGACAAGTTTAAAGAACAAATGACAGTTGATTAAATTGTTATAATTGTAATATACAACCTCGCTATCTCTGAATCTTTCCGCGTAGTCTATTCTCTCCTTCTCCATCGCAGTCAGCTTTAGCTTTAAATTGGAAATCTCAGCCATCAGTTCCATCTTCTGCGTCTCAAGACTTGACCTGCAGATAAGCTCCTGAAATAGTAAAAAAGAAACAAAGAAAAGACTGGATCAATAAATCCTAGATGATCCAGAAGATGACGCAATAAACTGGAATGTCAATTGACAGCTTCTTCTAGGAACATTACAACTACTGTATACGTACACGAACAATATGGCCAAACTGTTTATGGACACCTGACCATAACTCTTACATGTGATTTTTAAACATTACATTCCAGATTTAGCCCCATATACTGTTGAAATAAATACAACTTATCTAGAAAAAATCTGAAATAATATTTTTGCCATTCCAGTTCCTCCAACAGATGTTCACCAGGATGAAGGTCATGAGGCAACACAAGTTCATTGACTCCAACCTCTTATAGAACATGAGTATTGTCATGCCGGAACCTGATTAAAAGCATCTGGTCAAAACTCAACAGACGTTTAGCCACATAAAGAAAACGGTCAGGTGTCCACAAATGTTCGGCAAAATAGAACGTGTATAGCTGACGCAAATAGAAAGAAATATTCTTTAATACTTGTATATAGTTTCATTTTGATATCCGCTTCATACTAAGGTTATTTGCAGTTTACAGTGACTATCCAGCAACGCACCTGTTGCAGCATTTCCTCAGTGGAATTTAGTTTTTCACGGTGTTCCTCAAGGCACAAGTCTAGGTCCCTTATTTTTTCTCCCTGGACCTCTACTTGGTCCGTCAGAACACTCACCTGCAAAAGAAGCGTTTTAGGTGCAATAGTGGTTTCAGCGCAATGCTTGATTCCAACATCTGATCGATGCTATGTGATGTAAGCTCAGTAAAAAGTATCACGCTAATGAATGAAAGACATGAAAGTTGTGCCATCAGTCAAAGCATAGGAGGATAAAATGTGCTCTGTAAAACTACCATGAAGTACCTAAGTTAAAAAAAAAAAATCTTAAGGTGTTTAAACAGTATCTTTATAAGAGTTTAAAGGGTGAATGATATGAGCATGACCCTTCAGTGAGTGAAATGACCAGTATCAGACAGTGTGGTTAAAAATCACCATAAATATCACCAAAAATAGCACTGTGAATAGTATTGCAGAAGAAAACACAAACCTTTTAAGTGTGTTTCACACACCTCTTGCACACATACAGACAGTAAAGGCTGATTGCTTGATAATAAATAGTTTCTACATTTCAGTATCAGTGTCGGTGTCAGTACTCAACCTGATATATACTAATTTATTCAACTATTTATTATTACAAACATTATACTGGATTATAGTATATATTAACCAGTTATCCGTCCATTCTAACCATTTTACTGTTGGTAATCCTACATAGGATGAATATTAACTTAAATATTGTACATTACCTGAAGCACAAGGGACTCCTTGTCAGTTTCGAGGCGATTAAGTCTGTCTTGGTACATATCACCGGTCACTGAGATGTGGCCATTTGACTGTAACAACCAAACACGATTGTTAAATGTAGAACAACTTCTACAGCAATTACATATCAGCTTTAAATTTTATTCATATAAACTAAAATAGTCTGAATTAAAACTGGGTTTGCATGGCAAGTACTTTTCATGAGCTCTTTGTTCATCTACCACCACCTTAAATGGTGACCAAACTAACACAAAAGTAAACAGAGTTATAGTATTACACGCTGCCTCTGGCATTTGTTTGGAAGTCTACCAACCTCTTTTTCTCCTACTCTGTTATCCAGCTTAAAGTATTAAAAATACGTTTTTTTTTAATTAAATATAAAATTATATAGCATAATATACAATTCTGATGAACCTATTAAATGTTGTGTTAAACCTACATTATATAAAGGTACCAATAACAAACAGGAATTCATTTACAACGTAGCAACCTCATGCTATTATTACTTCCCGCCTATATGTAAAAAGCAACAGCGGTAATGTGACACTGTAATAAAATCAGAATGCGTACTAGGTGTCCCTGCAGCCACTCCACCAGACTGTGTGCTGTCGAGTCAGGGATCTGGCAACGCAATCCCTCTCTCTCCTCTGTGTCCATGAGCTCCAAAACTCCCCTCAGATCCTCGATTAGGTGCAGCGCACGCAGGCTTCCCATAAACGGTGAGGTTGGAGACTGGCAGTCAAAGATCCCATTGGAATAGTCGAGAGATTTGGAGCCTGTGGAACATATTACAGTGTCACTCAATGACTGGTATCTTATGCGGGATAATAATATGGGAAAAGGAGGTGTTGCTCTGCTGATCAGATGATCGTAGGATCAATTCCTAGTACCATCATGCTGCCACCATGTCTAGACCCCTAGACAAGGCCCTTAACTCTCAACTGCCAGGGTGGACTAAAATAAAGATGAGCATAAGTTGCTCTGGATAAGGGCAATTTTAATATGATTTGCCCTCGATTTAAAAAAAAACAGTGTAGGTTAAAAACCTTTTAAGACCAATAAGGGTTAAAAAAGTGGGGTTTTTTTGGTTTTTTTACGCAAAACACTGTAATTTCATGACATAATTTGCAAAAATGTCTTGTTTTAAGACATCAAACTATAACATCTAAACAGTCAGCCTCAGTAACTGTTTCATCACGATCACATAGCAACCAGAATCTATCCTGGATTGGTATCCACTCCAACACAGGGCACCGTGTCTAGACTCAATCACACATGGGGCAATATGCAGTGGCTAATCCACGAACCAGCGAGTGAAAGGGAACTGGACCACTCAAAGGAACCACAATGAGAAACAAGAACATGTGAAACTCCACACAAACAGTAATATGAGCTCAGGATTAACTCCTGGACCCTACAGCTATTAGACAGCCATATTCACTGCTGCACCAGCATGGCACCCTGCTAAAGAGATCTGTCATACAACTATATAAAGCTGTGAAACAAAACAATGTACCTGCCCACTGAGATCTGAGGGCTAGATTTCTGGAACAGGTCAGGGCAAAGTCTGAATTGGACCAGAATAAAAGGTTAGAGTTACCAAGACCTCAGGGCAAAATATAATCTGATAGGACAAGACCCAAAACGGCAGGCGTATAATTAGCTAGGGGTTTAAAGCCCACATTACTTTATGTGCCAGTTCAGACTCATCAAAGGGTTCTCAGGATCTAATCTAATCCTTTAATATGGATTTAACACTAGAGTTATTCAAACAAACAACAATGAGAAAAATAACCACAAGATCCTTGGATTGCACTGAAATCAGCGTACAGGACAGGCCGTTATTTTGTTAGTTGTTTTGTCTTGAATTTGTGTAATAAAATGGATAATACGACTATATTAATAATACTTATAGAAGTTTGTAGACAGCTAATGACACTAATATATATATCTATATATGTCTCTCTCTCTCTGTCTTTCTCTCTCTCTCTATATATATATATGGATGCCTTCACTAAACTACTGCTTGAACTACTGCCTGAAAGTTAAAAGCAGTAATGTATAGAATGGCTTTGTACTTTGAAGCTGAGGAGTCGAGCCCAAACATGTTTCAGCATGACAATAGGGGCTAGTGGTAGCGGTGTTGGACTGCAAATTGGAAGATCAGGGTTTGATTCCCAGCACCACTAACTTGCCACTGCTGGGCCCCTAAGCAAGGCGCTTAACCGCTAACAGCTTAGTTGTATAAAGGAGATAAATGTGAGTAAGCTTCGGATAAGGGCGTCTGCCGAATGCCATAAATGTAAATATAATGCCCCTTGTACATAAAGCGAGGACCATGAAGGGTTGAGTTAACACAAACACAGCCACAATCAGAATAGTAATAAATAAAGTCTCAAACAGAAGGTTATAAAGCACATATGATGGTCAGGTTTCCACAAAATTTCGGCTGTATGATGCAATAAAGCTCACCTGCTATAATGCCATCCATTTGCTCTAAGGCAGCTGCCAACATGTCACTGGCGTCAGACATCATGGTTAGTCTGTTTATTTAATCCTGTAAAAAATACCATGTAAAGCACATTAAAAATAAATCCTAGACAATAAAACAAACATCAATACACAGAGAATGTGTCAGAACTGCTGTGTTATTCATTGCGCACTATTGGGAACTGCAGTTTAAAGCTTGTGATTTTGAGTCCAAGGAAATATTTAGTTAGTGATTGTCTCACCCTGGAGGGTCATGGTATTTGAAATGCTAATTAGTTACTGATTTGCTGTTAAACCACCAGCTCATCTATAGCAGCATGTCAGTGATCTTATACTTGTTTGGCTCTGCCTTTTTAATCAACAAGCAGGCTTTTCTAGGAATTCACCTGCAGAGGCATCCAGATGAGTCCGGGACTGCCCGAGTTGGCGGAACGGCATGTGTTTTTCCATACCATGCTTACCCAAACCCCGGTGTAAATAAAGATTTATTTTTTTTTGTTAATCTTAAAAAAAAAGTATATCTTCGGCAGATTTCATAATGATATAAATCTCATATGGTTCGGTTTTTCTTGGCACAAACTCTGTGTAAACTCAGCAAGTAAAACAAGACTCGCTCGTTTAGGAAAAGGGAGATCTGGCCAAAAATGACTTTTTTTTTTAATCACAGACCTCTTGTCTGTTTTTTTTTTTTCTGGTAATTTTTTATCACATTATTTATATTTGTTAGCAAGAAACAACAAAAAGAAGTAAAAAAAAAAGGTGTTAGAAAATTGTCATTAGGTTATATTTATTTTGCCAGTAAAATACAGACAAAAATCGTTTATATGTAATATATAATATAATATAATATAATATAATAATATATATATATTATAAATCAAAATACAGTCATTAATTGTCAGTCAGTGCTGTAAAAGTATCGGGAAAAATTTGTATCAGGGAAGTGTAATGTGATTTAAATAAAATATAATTAATTAATATATTAGAGACGGATCATCCAGACCTTCTTCTGCTACTGATGTAATGTTTAAATCATACATTTAATAAACTATGGGTAAAATCATTAGGTGTGCGCATTCTGAACACTTCCTGTGTTGATTAGGAAGTACATTCAGCTCATTATCTTATTGATTCTCTATGGAAAGATGCAAGTTAGGATGTGATCATTTACCCACAAGCCACCTGCAAACAATCACTGATCCACATCCATATCTTATGGGTTGTCCATAACGTGGATATAACAGACTAATATCCATAATTTACATATAACAGACCATAACTTAAGAAAACAGACTTATCAGCCAATCAAATTCTGACATTCAGGGACAGCCCGTCCTCTGGGTGCCCAGCGCTACCCCCAGCATTTGTCTGGAGTTTCCAGGGTATAAAAGTATAACTCAATAAATAGTAAATGACAGACACCGTTACCGGCACCATTACACCAGATCTTGTTGCCTTTTTAAGGCTGCACTTTTGCAGACTAAGAAAAAAAAACCACCCAAACTGAATTCACTAACATTTGCAGCATTTGGCAGACGCCCTTATCCAGAGCGACTTACAACATTCCTTGTTATACAACTGAGCAATTGGGGGTTAAGGGCCTTGCTAAGGGGCCCAGCAGTGGTGGCTTGGTGGAATTGGGAATCGAACCCACAACCTTCGGGTTGGTAATCCAACACCTTAACCAAGAGCCTAACAAAGCGGCTAACACGAAGGCTACGAGCATTATATAATGTCAGTTCAGGATAATATGCACATGTATATAGCTGCGTCAGCTGTAACAGGGATGTGTGTATGTGGTTTACAGTTGCTGACAGAAGGCCATGTCCACCAAAATGATTATTATTAGGGGACAAAAAAAAATCGTTTATGTGTGTAAAAATGTCCTACATAAATAAAAGTCTGTCAGCAGTTACGGAGAAAGAATTTGTCTTATGCCGCAATGCGACATATATGATATTTTTCTAGAGCTACGAAATTCCTTTTTAACGCATTATGAAACCCTACGACTATTTAACGATAACAAGACTGCGGGTTATGAGGGATCTTGTTAGGATCACCTTCTCAAACAGTGATCAAACCCAGCTTCCCTTAATAAAATGTTTATAGTGGCCCACACAGGCTGTGGCTTTGTCCGACACTGCACTACTGCCACTGAACACAGGCAGTCTTTAGAAGGAGGTAAAAAGCAGGACGATTCTTCACTCGTCCACAGTTGCCTTGGTTACCCAGTCATTGACCAGTGACTACAAGAAATAATTAGGACATTTACTTCAATTATTGGCACAGCGTTTAGGCTACTGCTCCGGGACACAGGGCGCTCTGTTAAGAGACCAGTGGGTGGAGTTTTAGATTAAATCTGGAAAATATGGGGTACAGACAGATAGAAGAATTATATATATATACACAGGTGATAGACAGGTATTGCTCTTGTACAAAAACACACTTTTATTTTAATAATTACATTCTTTTTTAATGACAGGTTGCTTTAAGTACTGAAAAAAAATATCTGTAAGCTCTGAAATTGAAATTATTAAAATTATTATATTTTGTGTAGTTCTTATGTCAAACATGGCTGAAAATACTCCCAGCTCTTAAAATCCACTTATTTATGCAGAAAGTTTCTTTTAAATTGCTATGTTTAAGCATGTGGTTTAAAAATGATATCTGAACAATAAGACGGTTAAAGTGTGTGTGGTTTTAATCGCAGTTGTGTTGTTTGCTGATATTTTGTCTGTTCCATGTATTTCTCTACAAAACACCTAACCATATGCTCTCATCCAACCACAGCACACTATGCAAATTATCGGTTTAACGATGCTTGGCGAAGTTGCTGCAAACTTTTTTAGTGCTTCTTTATTTTAAACTTTCAATAAAAACAATATAAAGCTGCTTATTAACTCCATTTCTGGTCATTTTTTTTAAGAATTCTTTATTCTTGTAGCTCTAATTGTGCTTGATGGTATTGTTAAGTGCTGACGTTCTTTTATTTCTCTCGACTGGTTTGTACAGGTCAACAGCCATCTGTCGCTTTTGTTGTTGGTTGATAAAGAGACTTTACATGTGTGCAACCGCATTTATACCCCAGGGGGAACAGGATGTAGATAAATATGGGCAACCAGAGCAAACTGAAAAGACGTAAATAAAATTTTTTTTTTAAAAATGGCTGTCGATCATATTGTAAATATTTGAAGGTCATTTTCAGATAGCAGAAAAATAGTTTCTTAATGATTTACTGAAAAAATAAAAATCAACAGATTAATTTTAAAAATAATTATTTCATTATTACTAATAATAGTGTGATTTATTTAAAATAGTTTATTAAAAAATGTGTTTTTTTTTAAAAAGAGGTGCTGAAATTTCAATTACACATTACGATCTTTCAGTGATCTTTCATTAAGCATAATGTATGATTATAGGTTACATTTGCAAGCTTTAGACACTGATTTTCCCCCAAACGCTCCGTCTTAGTTTATAGCTAAAAGGAAGAAAGCAGATGCAGAACCCGGGTAGTAAATGTTTGGCATGGAGCCGGTACAAAGATGGGACATTATTGTTGTCTTTCAGCAGCACACCTGTGTTCTGCATGTAAGCATTTTAATCTGCTAACCTTGAACAGCTCAATTGCTACTACTGTCTGTACATACCGTGATTTGAAGCTGCAGTTGAAACCTCTGCTAGCTAGCTATAAACCCAAAATCGTTTCAAAAGAAAAAGGAGGCTAGCTGATATCTAGCATCGTTCAGAAAACATTTTCCAGCTAGCTAGAAAATACGTTAGCTAGAAGCTCGTTTTCATTATATTATATAGATAATGAAGTGTAAACACCAGAAACAGTATTCTGACTAAGTACACAAGTTTACACCTAATACTCTTATAATACAAAGCCTATTATGTGCATAAGTATTAATCCCCCTGACAGGAATCCTTGAGATTTTTCACGTTAGAAAGGAACTACTCAGTTCCCCAGTAAAACAGTTGGTTGTATTTAAGCAGCTGGTCCAACAAACTATAACACACTGGTGACACCCAGCATTCAGCCAGTGGTTTTCACTCTTGATGTTTCATAGAAACCACCCACAAACAAGCGCCACATCAAACGGCAATAAAAACCGTGTTAGAGAACATGAAACCCAACCCCCAGTTTTACTTCTACCAGTTTAGTATAAACGCTCGTTTCAGTGGCTCAAAAAGTAATTCTCTGGGTAAAAGCACTGAAAGGGCTTCGCGACGGCTCAGAGTGCAGTGTATATGCACCTCTGGCAGGCTGAAAATTACACAGGAAACGCAGTTTTGGGTAAACTAGTATTTTACTCAATCCTTTCACAAAAACAAGAAGCAAAAACTACCAAAAAGCAGTGACAAAATTCTGTCAGGCTTGGTAGCTTTTCTGACCTTGTGGATTCAACAAAACTTATTGTTTCTATCAAATGAGATAAATTTAAAACACACACACACACACACACACACACACACACACACACACACACACACACACACACAAAAGAACTAATTGCTTTTGAGCTAAAAGGCTGTAACTTTTCAGACAAAGAGGGGACGTCATACGTCTGTCTGGACCACAAATAAAATAGCACACGCCTCATGATTTAAAGCCGTTTAGTCTAGATATAAATTTAGAACATTACAAACTGCATCACTTTGGCAAAATGGGATATACATGGATAAATATTATATACTAAAACTAAACATATTATTAAAAAAAAATCATCAATAACATAAACCAGAGTTAAATTTATCACAACTAAGATGATTATTTTCTCATCACATAGTTTTATTCCTGTTATACCGCAGCAACTTGTCAAGGTTTCATGCTCATAATTAAAGGTATAGCAGATGAGATCAAAGTTTTTCCAAGTACTTTCAAGTAAACTTCGAATCAAGCATTTAAATTTGTTTTTTTGGTCTCTCTTTCTCTTTATTATGTTTGAAAAGCTTCATCGTCAGCACCTGGACCAACCATTTTAGACCTGTGATTAGGGCAGGGCCGATAAACTTTTATATCGGATCGAAAATATTATATCGGATCGCGATAAACTTTATGACAATATCAATAGGAGGGGACGTCATACGTCTGGATCACTAGGATATCAACAGGATATCGTCGTCGAGAAGTTCAATCAATAAGTTCTAAACATTTTTACTCGGTATGGATTAAAACCCATTAACGTTCCACCATCCTCCCGGTGCGACTCTGTGTTCTATGACTGAAATCGTTATGTCGTATAGCACCCAGAATTTAAAAAAAAAACAAAAACTTAACATATTACATATCTTTGGAAAGCTCTGATTTGTGTGACTGAATGATGCAAACTATTTTAAGACACTATAGTACAATTACTGTCAGACTGCCAAACATATAGTCAAACATACATTCACAAAAGTGTAAAAAAAAAAAAAAAGGAAAAACCTCACCGATCCATAAAATTCCCCCCAAAAAAAGAGTAAATTCAGTGAAATATGAAGTACAGACACTTTTCGATAAACACCCATGAATGTTGAAGAAGCTGAGCTCAGAACGCGAGTTGTGACGTCTGTATTAACAAGAACCAAACACTTTACATCAAAAAATGGCTGCTGCAATTGATAATGCCCCTTTAAAGAATCCATTCATCAAAACCATGGACTTTTTCATGATGGAACCAAAAGTGCCAAAAAAAATGATCATCATAAAAATAATTCCTGGATTTAGGACTAATATCTTAAACACTTGAAAACTAGAACTAGAAAATTTATCAGCAGCTTCGGACCAATCAGAGTCGAGAATTTAACACTGCTTGGTGCAAGTAACAGCAAAGCTGTGACTAAAATGATGTGTTTAAGAACATTAAGAATTACGACTGAGTTTTAGACAAAATTTTATCAGACAAAACAACACAACGGAAGACCTACACATGCAAAACGAAATAATAACAATGAAAAAAACACTTTTTTATAAATATATATAGAAAAAGTACGTAAAAATTGTCATAAGTAGCATGAGTTTGGCCGAGTGTTGTAAACCAAGCTAGTTTCGTGCACTTCTAAATCTAAAGCTCTCATTCGTTACTGCCTAAAGGGGCTCTTTATGGTTTTACTGCCCCACATACACACTCTCAGACTGCTACGATTACTTTGCATTGCAGATTCCTGCTTCGCTGAGAAAGTTCCTCTTGTGCCAGGAACACAATGGCGTGGACAGCGATAACGCACTGATAATAACCAGCTCTTTGTGCTGGCGGTCACTATAACATGGCACTGCGTAGTACTCTTTCGGGTTCTTGTATTACAGCGTGTTGTGCATTTCTGCTCGATGAGCTCACTGGAATTTCACATCAAAAAAAAAAAAGGAAGGCGAGCAGAAGAAAATGAGAAATGCGTGAAGATAAAGAGCTGCCTAGCGCACAGACGGGGTCCCGATATGTTCTTTCAGTCTTTCGTTTGTTTTGAAAGGGATCTATTTTAGGATGAAGAGGTTTTTCTTCATATTTTATTGGAAAACAAGACATCTGTGTTTAAGTACACGACCGGTCTGCATGCAAACGTGCACAGTTTACAGATCACAATGTCAGTGTGTGTTCTGTAAGAAATCAACGGTGCAAATTTGACCCCGAACAACTTGCGTATTAATCTTGAGATATTTTTCTATGAAATCTTATGATGAATTTTGTCCTAAAGGCCCGAGTTATTTTTTTTTCTATTATCTGTTACAATGACTATTACCAATAACCAGTATTTTTATTTCTCCTTCCATAATTTTCATCAAAATGATTAACAATTTCTACTTTACCCACAATTCTGGTCAACAACCTGCTGGTAATTGGAAATGAGTCATTTTTGTAGACACTTTTATCCAGACTGAATTACAGTCATCTTATTATTTGATCCAAATGAGCAGCAGAGGGTTAAGGACCTTGCTCGGGGGCCCGACAGCAGCAGATTGGTGGTGATAGGAATTAAACTCATAATTATACAATCAGCCAATCTTAACCACTAAAATGTTTTTAGGTTGGTTCGACGCTGGGCAAGTTTGTATTTCGGTCTGTGTTACATCATCATAACATGATGAAGTGTTTTGTTTTGGTTCTCTTTCCTCTTTTATGTCTTGCAGAGTTCCCATGCAAACTAATATAGTCATCATCTAAAATGGTTTATTTACTTCCTGACAAAAATTGTGGACATCCTTCAGGCAGTCCCGTACTATGTCTTTCATGCATCATGACGCATTTTTCATGCAAAACGTGCTTTTAGACTAAACATCCAGTATAAAAAGCTCTGTCTCTCTCGCTCTCTTTTTTTTTTTTACCTGATAGCACTGATCCACATTTTATCTACCAAAACCATCTACCATTAGAATACACTCCAAAATCCGCAAGTGAATTCCTTCAGCAACACATCCATCTTGTAGCTCACTAATTACTCATGCCCAATAACTGCCCTGCATTCTGGAACTAGGAATTTAATAAATATACCACTGGGAAATATTGAGTAAAAAAAGAAGCTACTGCTCTTTACATTTTTTTAAGCTAAAATCATGTCCTGACTATTAGACCGGATGTGTGGAAAAACACACAAACAATAACATTTCATAGGAATAATACAAACCAACAAATTGGCAACAGAATCATTAAGCAAGCACTTGTAGGACATCCTTTACCCTTGAGTGACTTACATTCATCTCATTTGTTTTTATTCAACTGACCAACAAAGGGTTAAGGGTCATGCCCAGGGGTTCAGCATGAGCAGCCTTGTGGTCCTGGAAATTAAACCCATGATTATCCGGTCAGCAGACCAAAACCTTAACCACGAGCTGCCACTTCTTCAATCTTTCAACATAAACATATTCGATGTGTTTCAAACATCTTGACTTTAATGCAGGGCAGAAAGTCTCCACAAACGGCCGGTGCCGTGGTGTAGCGGGTTAAGGCACCGGCACTCCGGTCCTTTCCAGTCCCACCCCTTTTTCTCTTTAACTCCTCCCATTTTATCTCTGTCTGTCCTATAAATAAAGGCAAAATGCCAAAAAAATCCACATTCCTCAAACACCGTCTGGAATTTACATGTCCCTTGAATGTTTCTCTCCTCATTTGGGTTCAGAGCTCCATCAAAGACTCCTAGTGTCCCCAGGCTGTACTACAGAGTGTATCCCGTATTCAAATACAGACCTCATCTCAACCCAGCAGAGTAAGTGACAAAAAACAAACAAAGAAAATCACCAGCAATCTCGAATAAAAAAAAAAGGAAAAAGAAAGAATTCTATGGCCCCATTGTTGTGGCACAAAGCCAAAAGGAATTCTTTCAATTCCGAAGCTTCAGAAAAGCCCAGAACTTCAAGCTAGTAGATATCAGAACACCTGCATTAGTCAAAGCAAATCCGTTTCCACCACTAGAAAGCAAGCACGGAGGAATTTTCATGGACATGCCGGGAAAGGTGTCACGTGAGCCGCCCTCACGTGCGTGGCTTTTAATTATAACCCAAGGTGTTATTTTGGTTTAGAACTGGCGCCACACTTCATGGAGTGAAACATAATCTGTTGTGATTTCCGGTTTCTAGCATTGGCACAGTTTTCAGGGACGGGAAATCCGAGGAAAAGGATATATCAGCTGCTGACCGGTGTACAGCAAGACTATTTTGCTGTATCCATCCGGTTTATTCTTATCAAATGTAGGAGACAAAAGGGTGTTTTTTTCCATTACTGTACTGCTGAAGTGCACGGACGTACGCCAGATAATGCACATTATGATCGTATAATAATATTTACTATTACTGAGTAAGAGTGCTGTTATTTAAAGAAGAATCATCGAGAAGATGATGAGAAAGCCAAACTGCCTCAACTAATAATAGAATCTGAGAAATCTTATGCACTTACGCTATTTGTACACTTTATAAACATTCCTATGAAAAAAATAACATGAACAGATATTTTTAGGGCAGAGTTGGCTGTATGATTATATAGGGACTAAAGTTAGCATCGGAGTTTAGACTTCAGTTTACAGGATTGTCGTTCTTTCTTGGCTCGCAAAGTGGTTAAATAAAAAAAAAAAAACAACACATTTTTTATTGTAATAATTATCTAGCCATCCATCCATGCATTAGTCTATCCATCTATCTGTCTATCTATCTATCTATCCATCCATCTATCAGTCTATCTATCTATCTATCTATCAGTCCATCTATTCATCTTTCTATCAGTCTATCCTATTATCTAGCCATCCATCCATGCATCAGTCTATCTATCTATCTATCTATCTATCTATCTATCTATCTATCTATCTATCAGTCTATCCATCTATCAGTCCATCCATCTATCAGTCCATCCTATTATCTAGCCATCTATTCATGCATCAGTCTATCCATCCATCTATCTATCTATCTATCTATCTATCTATCTATCTATCTATCTATCTATCTATCTAATAGTCTATCCATCTATCAGTCTATCCATCTATCAGTCTATCCATCTATCAGTCTATCTATCTATCTATCTATCTATCTATGTGCACTGAAAGAATTGTAAAGCGTGTTCACAGTAAAAATAAATCAATAAATCAAAACAAAACAAAATTAAATCAAACTTCTGGTCAGGTTTTAGATGATTCAGTATCTTTCATGTTGTCTGTACCGAATGGCATGGGGTCACATTAAACCCCAGCCCGTCGTGTTCACCCGTATGCACAGATGTTCCTGTCTCTTTACACAGTTTTTCCCTCTGTATAGAATGGAAAAGCAACAGAAAAGCGGCTCTTGTTCCTCTGATTGCGTGGAAGGCGTGAATCACAACCCAGTTCGGCCAAAACCAACACAACGCCGCCAGTATTATCCGTTTATAACCATTACTGCACTTCTTTACACAAATAAACTCCACGTTAGATGACGCTCATAAGAAGAATGGCGTGTGTGTGTGTGTGTGTGTGTTGTATTTTAGTCCCCTCGGGCTACGGAAATTACTCAAACAGCTGTATTAATCATAACCAATCCTCAGCTAACTCATTCTTTTAATATTAAAATAAGTAATTTTATTGATTAAGACATATTTAGAAAATCTCCGATTTTTACATTCGATGTACTTTACATGTAGTTGATACTTATAGAAGTTCTGGAAAGTAGGAATCAGTACACAGCCTTCAGTAAAGAGTGAAAATAACTTACCAAAATGGCGAACTCAAGTCTGAACCACAAACAACAAAATTATCCGGTTAGAATAAAACTTTACGTGTCGTTCTTGCTTAAAAAAAAACTAAATTTCACAAGGTTTCTTCTCGCACAACTTCTCGCTGCCCCTCCGCCTGCGCCATGTCGACAATGAATCGGGAACGCGATGACGTCACGGCAAGGATTCATCCCTCCCAAGAACGAAGGAAAAGGATTCACTTTGGTGAGTCGATTCTTTTACAGTATTAGGGATGCGGGATTCGGTTCAGCACTATTTGACAAATCACAGTTTGTTTTTAAGTAGTTAGTCTAAAGCATCTCATTTCTAGGTTTACAGTAAAAGTTTACTGTGAAAGTTTACAGAGAAAAGTTTTACTTGGTTGCAAGCTGATTCTTCTGATTCACTAACATGAGTCGGTCAGAAAATTGCTCAGGTGCCCAACAGTGGTGGCTTGGTGGAGCTGGGAATCGAACCCACAACCTTCGCCTTGGTAATCCAACACCTTAACCTTGTAATAATTTATTCCCAACAGTTTATTTTTTTCATTTGGTAGAGTTTCTCTTTCTGCACTGCTTCCAGTACATGTATGCGGATGTTAATTTTTTTTTGTCCAATCATATTTCAGTTTCTATGTGCTGCCATGTTAATCTAATCTGCCAAAGCCTTTAGAATCAGTAGTGCTGCCCATTTACCTTAAACTATATTAGAAGTGGCAGATTGCTAATTGGAAATATTATTAAAGAATTAACCAATCAGATTTTCACACAATGATGTCAGCATTTTCCATCCTCTGATTGGTTGATCCGAGTAAATTCTTACATCCTAGCACAGATTAGCGAAAAACGTCTATACAGTTGTATTAGAATTTTTACAGCCACAGTGGCTGACAGAGGAGGAGAAATTAAATTTGTCTTGGACATACTTAAAAATACCTTTTAAGGCAGATTTTTCCAAAAAAGTTAGACATCGTGAAGAAAGTTGGGCTAACCCCGAAGCTAACTAGCTTGTCTCAGCCCAGGAAAGAATGTCCCGGTGCCAACAACCGGTAACACTGGCTTACTGCCTTTAAATACATTATATACTTTATCAAATTTTTAATGATTCGATGATGTTATATTAATATTAGGATAAACATTGATCCGAACTGCTCCAGATGATGAACGTGGTACAGTTGCGGTTGTAGTGTAGAGATTTGGAGATGTCCTAATGAGGTTTCTTGCTTTATTAAAAATGGCCACTGCCCCACACTGATAGCAGGAAATAGCTTGCGTGAATATGTAAACAATACCGAGCATTGTGTTCACAGGCTTAGACACACGTTTAA
>VCAZ01000011.1:7042350-7114850 GCA_005784505.1 Bagarius yarrelli
AATTTGCATTCCATCATCCCATTACGTACTTGGTATAAGGGGTGTATTTTAATGAACTAAATGAATTACGATTTTTTAAACAATCTGTTATAAAGCAGTAACACAAAAATTGACTGTACACCACAGCCAAGAACCAGCATCATCTTTTCAGATTATGTCGGAACTTATATCGGTACACAGACTCATCAAAGCCGGTAAATTACCCAAGATAAGACTTTAACATCTGTAAATATTTTATCTGAACAGCTGTCTTTTTTTGACACATAAAAGGTGATTTTATTTTTTACAAATCTATTAAAGGAATATGGCTTATTGAACATATGCTTTATCTTAATCTACACGAGAGTCACAATAACATTTCTAACAATTCAGTGAACAATGTTAAAATCTCAGAGGATTGTGGTCAGCAATTCTTGCAGTAATTACCATACATACTTTTTATTAATCATTAACCTTTATACACCAAACCGCTGCACCAGAGAAACCGACAAGTCAAAAGACCTGTAAAAAATGACGGAAAAAACCCCCAAAAACTGCCCGGACAGTTGCTCCCTGAGTGTTCTGAATTCATTCAGGTCATATCTTTCAAAGCTGTGTGTTGACTTGTAGCTTATTACAGTCTACCACCTGACAAATAAGGTTTGGCGTCTGCCTGTAAATGTACTATGGCTCTGTAACTGTTTCACCAGCCAACATTTACACAATTAAACACAAGCAACCAGTCCTCTTTAGGACTAAAAATAGAGTTTAAGCCTACAGGCCAATTCCTCCAAAACCCAGATCCACAAGCAGTAGGAAAAAAACATAACCTTGTTAAATCATTATGTTGAATAAATAGCCTGTTTTTCATAACTTTTAGATATTAATCTAAAACAACAGCATAGTAACTTCTTATTGCAATTCCTAGAACTGAACACATTTACTGAAACGGACCGTAAAAGGGTAATATTTCATAAACTTAATGTACTACAATAGTCGATAAATGAAGATCAAATTTTATATCATGCCCTAAAGACATAATATTAAAATAACTAACAATAATGAGTGATAGAGAAAAGAATTTATTACAAATACATTTGTAAAATAGGGAAGCCAAGGCAGCAGTAGCAGATGCAAAGGCTACCTTTAGACACTGGGACATAGTGGGGCAAATCTACTTAACAAAACACCTGTGTAGCCCAAGAAACCATAAAACACATCTGGGCAGATTGTAAGACCTCTTTGACTCAAGGAAAATACACCTGGTTTAACACTATTGCTATTCTAAATAACCAAACTATCCTCTCGAAGCCAAGTGTCTTTATATAAAAAGGAGAAAACAGGCACCCCAACAAAATTTAAGTCCATTAAATGCAGCTGGGGACTGAAAAAAAGCATCCTGCACCCAGACCTAGTTCTGTGGTCCACCATGTCTTCATTGAAGCATACAAAAAAAAAAAAAAGCTGCGCTACACCATTCTGACAGATGAGGCAGCGTAAAGAGGCTGAAGCGTGAAGATGTGTCCAGTGGAGGTGGGCTGCAGAGGCCTTGCTCCCATTCTACTACAAGGCTTCTGAAGAAAATAGGCATCAGAGGGAAAAACAACACACTTGATACAGTTGCTTAAAAGAGCCTGTGGTGGGCCTTAATATGCCAAAACACCCAATAAAGCCTGAAAGATGTATAGTATAGGAGGAAACATGACTAAGTGGACAGCAGTACTTAAAAACCCACTCAAGACAAGTACTGGACTGAATCGTTTGGGATGGTAGAAACTAGTTCTGTTACGTAGATTTAAATCTAAATTAAATTTGTTAATAATAAAAGATGCAGGTCATAAGGATAATAATATCTGAAAATGCAAATTGTTCATTATTCTCTTACACATATTACACGTGATTCAGCTTAAGGGAATTTCAAGTAGGAAATGCAGACAAAAAACGTGATAAAAACAGTGGAAAACACCAAGAGTCCTGCAATGCCGCTTTGTCGGGTTAGTGGCATTGACCCGAGTGCTGTGTGATGAGCGTTACAATCATCCTATAGATACAGTGTATATGTAGGTGTTCAACAGAACATTGACTGTAAAACGTTTAAAATACTCGGAGCAGGATGTTACGTCTAAATAATGGAAGTTTAATTAAGATAGTTTGGAACATTCTGTCCACAAGCAGACATCTTCAGCACTATAAAGTTCTTCAGAACCATGAAGGGTTTAAAAGATTACATCTGGTTCAGAAAAAAAAATACCATGTCTTTAAAAAAATGGAAAAATCCATTTTTTTTTGTTAACTAAATACTAATTATTTAGAAAAAAATGCTGTATGGCTTGGCAGAGCAATAAACACGAGTGTCCTTTCAGAAGAAGACTAATATAAATCTTGAGGTATAGAGTTTCCCCTTGTTTCTCTGGAAGATATACACAGGGATTAAAACAACGGTTTAAACCCAAAAGACATTGCAGGTTTCTTTTCTTGCTCTCTTGATACTTTTACATTTCCGTCACTGAGGGAACATCGGAGGTGTACAGTGGTGTAAAACAAAAACCCTACTAAATAAAATTGATTAAAAGACACGGATGTGCATGATCCTGGGCCTACGGACACATGGTGTGTTCAAAAACTGTAACATCCACAAAGGAATGAAATTTTGTAAATGTCTTTGCAAAAAAACCCACAAACGATGACATTAAAGAGACCAGCGCATCTCGTCAAAGTTCACACCCTCTCCCAGGTTGGCGTCCGTTTCCAGCAGACTCATAATGACCGCCATGGCAGCCTCGTCGCTGCTCAGGCTTCCTAGTCCTGGAACCGCTTCCAGATCCAAGTGAGACGGTCCCTCTGGGGGCGGGAAAGAAGTAAGGTTTTTATTTTGTTCCACTGTGATGGAAAAGTGTTAACAGGGTGGATTGTGTAATAATTTACCACTTTAGCATCTACACAGTTTATGCAGTGTTAAATGTTGACAATCTATGAAGCAAAACTGACTTTATGGAATGGAATTAAATATCATAAAACATACTTAAACATTAAAAGTGAAGCAGCCAAATTAATCCTATAGATGAAAAGCATACTCGGACACTTATCTTGATAATGAAATTGATAATATAATTATTAGCATTTTTTGTAATTTTCAGTAATTACTAATATATTGCCTTCTAGTGAAATAACTCATTTATATTAAAGAGAAAACCTAGTCTCCTACTCAAGAGTTCACAATTTTAATTTGGTGATCCAAAGCCTATACTGGGCACATCGATTATTACTTTCCCTAATTAATATTCAATTAATCAATGATTAGTGTCTAGAATTTAGACAATACTACATTGAAGTGAAAGTACAGCAGTTACCCATGACATTTTCACTTCCTGTTAAGGGTCCACTGCGAGAGTCATCCTGTGAGCTGGACTTGTTGGTCACATGGGCTTCTGTCACTTCCCCGTTTGGCACCTACACAACATGCAATTTTTTTTTTTTTTTTTAAAAAAGCAAAACCCTATTTTACTTTAACACACACACACACACACACACACACCATCAGAGTGACTCACATTGCTGGCTTGAGTGACAACTAATGGAGATTTCTCCTGCAGCAGACTAAATGGACTGGCATTGCCACCGGATGGGGAAGAGTTCATCCTGGAAAAATTTGACAAGTGTACGTTTAACATTTTTAACCCTTTTAATATCTTGGCATATGCTAATCTTCAGTAGGTGATGTCCTACCTATGAAAATCCAGTAGCTCATTAGCTATTTGTGTTCCAATGCTTCCAGCATATATCATGGTGCCTGAAGCATTCGAGATGCCTGGGATGATGGGGAGGAATTTCTTTGCTTCCTCTGATAAGGAAATTACAACAGAACAAGCAATTTACTCCAATAGGACCAAACAATTTATATAAAATTTTCATCTTTTATTACTCATTTGAGCAATAAAACACATAAGAGTGCTATGATAATCCACTACTTTTTCCACTGAAGCCCACATAACTGTTCCTTTCTTTAATGGGGTTCGTAATAAAAATCCTACCCCTATTAAGTAAAATGTTATTTTGCCTTCTAACGCTAGATTAGTTGATTATTTTGTTATTAGTGTACAGACGAATTAGCATTACAAGAGATACATAGGATATTGAAAGATAAAAGACAGACAGCCTTGTATTTGCCTTAAACAAAAAAAAAAAAAATCATAATTTGTCCACTTTTGGATAAATTTTCTGCATTCTTAATTAATTTTCTTCCCCCCCCCCAAACATTATGTCTTTTTATTTTCCCTTACTAGCTGACGTGCAGCACCACCTGTTCCATCACGATTGAATGTAATGGTTAAAGGTGGCATTGGATATGAAAAGTGTGTTCGCAGTGTGTGTACATTTCCTCGTTCTTAAAATCAAGCTGTTTTCAGATGCCTGTTTTTGTGATGTCACATGGACCAAAGCCACGTCCACGATTGCTGATCGACACTGACAGTTTAGCAGGAGTTTATTCATAATTTTTTATTCCATTTCAAAGGGCTGGTATTCGTATCAACATGTGGAAAAAATTAGCATAGGATGACCTCTTTAATATACCGCTCTGTTGGTGATCAGTCTAATAAATAAATAAATATTCTACCCTAATAACCAAGTGGAAGTTTTTATTAAACAACAGATGAGTAAAAACATTACATATCCAAAATATCTTAATGCGCCACAGACACATTCACCAGAATTCTAACTTGTCAAGTGCTTATTTTTCTGTGTGTCTATTTCTGTGTGTACTGGCGTTTACACTGGCCCTGTGCTTGTTGTGCTGGAATAAGTGGATGTGTAATAAAATCCCTCCGCATTTTTTTATACTTTGTTATGTTTTACAAATTAAATGAGCGCAGTAAAACAAAAACAAGGCCAAAAAAGCCCTGATTTTAGACCTTGTCGATTAATATTGAGCTTTTATTTCAACCATTTGTTCCCTAAAAAAGGTGTCATGTTGCTACAATATGTTATTTTTCGTGAATGAAATGCATAAATTAAACACACCGATGTTTCAACCTTCTGTAAAAAGAGTATTTTACAGTCTGATCTTTGCACTCAAACCTTTAAAAGGTGTATATATAGTTCTGTCACACAAATGAACTTGTATTGTGCATGGCTGCCATCTAGTGGCAGGAATGATTAAGTGAATCAAATTACTACCATAAAATGTCTAAATTCTTGAATCAGGGGTCACCAGACTCAGTTCTGTCTTGCAGAATTTATCTCCATCTTGCCTCAACACACCTTCCGGTAAGTTTTAATATACCTACCAAAATCTTAATAAGCTAGATCAGCTGTGTTTGATTAGGGATGGAGCTAAACTCAAACTAAACAGGAGTTTATATGGGCCCTACGGGACTATCGAGCTATGTGAACCCTCATCTTGACATCTAATGAAAAAACATTAAATAAAAGTCAAAACCTAATTTAATTTTAATAACAAAAAGAGTACAACATAATGCATATGTATTACATAATGTCTGTCTTATGTTTTACTGCATAATGACTGTTTGTGTTATTTAACAATTGTTCATTATTTAAAACAGCCTGACAATCAAATGATTTAATTAAATAGAAATTTAATAATAAAAAACCAAAACAACAAGATAAAATTAGGATTAAACTTAACACGTATAAAAAGTGTTTCAGCCATTAAAACATACCAACCAATCATTGACATTTACAGCATTTGGCAGACGTCCTTATCCAGGGCGACGTACATTTATCTCTCTTATACAACTGAGCAATTGGGGGTTAAGGGCCTTACTCAGGGGCCCAGCAGTGGTGCCTTGATAGTGCTGGGATCTTTTTGGTATTAGTCCAACACCTTAACCACCGTGCTACCACTTCTCTAATCAGAGTGTAACAATTGGTAAATGTAAAAGGCTACAACTCAGGGTGGAGCTGATTAACAGGTGGATTATTAGTAACTATAATAATAAATCAATCATACATAAATATTATATTTTATTATAATCATGACTACTTGGATGCAGTGTAGAATTATAGAATTATAATCAAATAATGTTAGTGTTTACAGAAGCTCAAAAAGCCCTCACCTTCTGAAGCTTTGGAATCTACCGGCTGTCCGGACTTGTCCCCGGATCCCCCGGAATTGCCCTTATCACTGCATCAGGTAACACAAAAAGTTTACCATTACCATTGATTGCATTCTTTGCTTGTGAAAAACCTTTAAATTGTTCAAAAAACATTTTTTTCAAATAATAATAAAAAAAGAGAGTCAGATATACTCACGATATGACTGTATTTGTTGACACAATATATTCTACTTCTTTGGTCCAGGGATTTATAAAACTAAACCACTGACTTTGCAAGGTGACAAAAGAGCCATATTTCGTTTTGAACTTGTAGCAGTTTGTCTCGATCTTCTCTTTACTTCTCAAAACTAAAGAATGAAAAGAAAAAAAAAAATGTATTCTTTGAGTAATACACAGCCCTGGGATCTGGAAATTAATTGGATAAATTTCACAATATCCAGAAGCCAGCTGGGCCAACAAGCTTTTAATGAAGAACAAATATTTAAGTGGATTTTGGTGTAGCTTTCCCACATTATTCATTTTTTTTTTAAACATAATTCCCAAAATCTATTAACAACAGTGGCGCGTCCTCTGCACTGTACTGATATTACCTTTTCGGTGTCTGTCTGCTAAATGAGGCAAATCGTCTTGATGGAAGTATTCATAGCAGGATGTTCCTAGAAGCTCCTGTGGTAGATATCCAAGTATAGTCGTAGCTCTGCAAACATTGCAAACAACAAAAAAAAAAAATTTCAAAAAAATTTCAACACTAAAAAAAAAAAAAAAAAAAAAAGAAATAGTAACAATCTAACCTTTAGTAGCTATAAAAAATAAAAAATAAAAAACACACCTTACATTTCCTAATTTTTTTTAACACAAAGATAAAATGTCAGACCATTTTACATTTAACAAAAAGACAACAATACCCTGGCTTCATAAGTGTGTACACCCTTCAGTGATACTTTATTAAAGCACATGTTCTTTGTAATACAACACTCAGCTTTATTGAAGGTGTAACAGTCTAATTACTTCCTGATTTATTGATTTTAGTTAAAAATTTGCAGTAAGAATAGTTGTTTTTTTGGTAAGACTTAGATTAAGGCTCTGATTGGGCAACTTGCTGATCTTGATTTCTAAACTCCTTTGTTCACATGTTAAAATTAAAATCTCACAAGCTTGCAGGTTTTGTCGCAAGAGCAGTTGGTATTTGTAGCCATCATCACTCTTTTGTGTGGATCAAAGACCAGCATTCAAGTCCTACATTGTCACAATTATCTGCATAGCTCAAGGCTGCCACCACCATGCTTCACAGTGGGTATACCGTTATTTGGGGGATAATCAGTCATGTTTATGACCTTTAACCTTGGTTGCATCAGACTGTAACACCTTCCGCAAAGCAATTTTGGGTGGTTTTGGTTTTCATGAAAGAAACCGCTTTCGGCTCCCCACCCTACCCTACAGCTCAGACATGTGAAGAATGCAAGAGATCGTCGTCACATGAAGGGAGCAACCCGTACTTGTCAGAGCCCACTGCAGCTTTTTTTTTTAATATCTACCATAAAAAATCTAATATCTACCATAAAAAACACAATATTGTTATAATTTGAATACCTCTGATCCACAAATGTGAATTTTCCATCCATGGCACAACGAGTGATAAACTCTGTAGGTTTGACGTTAACCTCTCCATTAGCCAGGTGGATGGAATGAGGGTGTACACGGCCCACAGCTACAAGGCAGCTAAAGTGTGAGCCCTCCTTATCGGCTTCAGACTCACCCTCTGCTCCAAGCTGACTGGTGGGCCAAGTGCGCATGTAGCCAGTGCAGTGCACTGTACAATAACGCTGCGATTCTGCAAATAGCACAAAGAAACAGAGGGGCAAACGTGGCGTCAGACAGCTGACACCATAAACAATTTTGCTAACATTCCAGATTCTTACAAAAATATTAGAATTTGGACAAAGTTAATAGAAAGAAAGGGATAGAGCAGGATGCCATGTCTGGAATTGATTTATAATGTCTCTATTGCAGGTGTCTAGGGATGGATATTTTATGGAAGAATTGGTGCAGGTTTAAAAGCAAAGTTCCAAAATCCACAGGTAACACTACCTAGTGTTAGCATTTTAAAGATTTGTCATTAGAAAACAAAATCTTAACAGTTTGAAAAAAACCGAAACATGATTTTATTGGTTATAATAGTTTGATGCATCATTCGAATTATGTCGAGTACCTGAACAGTTGCTGGAGATGAAACATGAAATAATTGCGTTAGGGAAATCTTAAATTTATTGCACTGCTGCTTTAAAAATCGTTAAGGTGGTTGTTAAGGAACGCCATCAACCTGTGGTTGATCCTTAGTTTTGGTGGAAAGCAAAGAGTTATATTTTTTCACATCACTAAAAACTGATACACAAACAAATTCTTGTGTAGTGGGACATTACTGTCTATTTTTTTTTTTGCATCAACACACTGTAACCCTTTATTTATTTATAGATGAACTCCTATAGCTATGTCAACTTTTTCAAACTACAGCTATGCCTTAAATAAATGCCCCGTTAACACCTATAGGGGCGGCAAATTACTGTGACAGTAAAATAGCAAAACATTGGTAAAAACCTTTGTAGATAAAATCACCAACAGACTGGAATGTATTCGTGACATCCTTTTTGTATGTATTGAAACAGGACTGCACATTACCTTTTTTTTAAAAAAAAATATAATATACACATTCCACCTTAATCTGTACTACACATGAACATTTCTGACCTATAATAAGCACTTGGCCAGTTCATATACCTGTATACAAAAAAAATATCAGGAATAATGCACAAAATCATTTCATAAACTTGGGAATGCCATTTCTGATTCAATATCTTTCCAGCCAAGGCAAATTTGAGAGTTTTACCCTGATGGGGTAAATATAAAAGATATATAAAATGTACAAACAAATAGAAAACTAGAAAAATCTTAAGGCATAAGGGAAATAAACACCAGAAAGATATTTCCATCTCAAACGTACAGATTATGTCTCTCCATCTGCAACCCCAGACGGGCAAATGGGCACTTAAAGCACTTTCAGGCTTCTTCTTAGTGTTTTATTATCATCTTGACTGATGCATAGTGCATATGTAGTGCTTTTTATCGAGAGCCTCCTGCCAAACAGTCTCTCTCTGGCCTCTAATTACTGTAAAGTGAATCTGGTGCTAGCAAATGAAAAGACCTTATTAAAATGAAGTGTTGCAGCTGTTTATGTTCATTTGAGTATATCCAATGCTGCAGCGTGAGCTAGAAGAACTCGCACACACTTTAGAGCTACAGATAAGGGAATGCATTATATGGAAAGCAGCCAGTAAACATCTGGACGAGTATTATGTTAAAGAAGAATCGGCTGATCCAATACTGTGGTCTTCTCTACTGTTATAGCATTGTAGTAGGTTATAGGCATGCATAAAAAAAAAAAACAACAGTGTTTTTGATTCTTGTTTAGACCGTCAAGAAGTTAACAATGCGCTGGTTGGTGTTAAAAGTTGCTGGACATTCACTGCAGACGCAGATCTCCAACTCTACGTTCACACTGCAAGGCTCGGCGCTTAATGGCCAATATCAAATTTTAAGTGTGCACTGATTATAGACCAGTTTACGACTCAAGTAAAAGTATTTGTATAAATATTTATAAGTATTTGGTTAAAAAAAAAAAAAAAAAAAAAAAAAACTACCCAAGTTGTCTTACTATTCAGGTGCAAAAAGTTGTTCTCACTTACACGCCCATGGGCTGTTCTCTGTGCTGCAGAACATTTGTATTTTACACTGAGTGATGTTACAGTGACCTTCAGCAAAATCGAATATACATCAACAGTTGGTAGCTACACAGCAGAGTAGAATGATGGCACATGTCGATCAAAACTAATGTAATGGCACCCACATGAGCAATTTGTTGCACTCCGCCGACCTGGGTTCAGTTCTGCTTCCACCTTTATTCCACCCTATTTCATCCCTCTGTCTGATCAATAAAAGGATTATCTTATTAAAAAAAAAAAAAGGATGTAAAAGTCGCATAAATTCCAACATAATTGTTCACACTGTGATTACATGGTAACATCTGACCCGTATCGGATCAAATACCACATATGGAAGGGGCACAGATCGGAATTAAAAAGATCAGATTCCATGCTATTTTTTGGAAATACATTTACTTTTATTCCACCCCTCATAATCTGTGTTCTAGACAGCTGGGAGGATTCACATTGCAAGAACGTCATTGTTTAGTGCACCAGGCGCTGCCTGAACACATTATAAACCTTTTTGACTTTTCTAAATTAACTAAATTAAGTAAAGTTTAACCACATGAAATGTAACATAATAACCCGAGCATTTCTTCTACAGTATAATAGGGTAATAGGGATATTTAGACTGATTTAGACTCTTTGTTGACTTTATCATTAAGTGCTGCAATAGAAAACTGGAATTGCACGAGGCACTGTTTTGTGCTGCTCACCTTTCTTTTTGGAAGAGCTGGCCTGAAAGTCCTTTTCTTCTTTAACGGTGACTTTGTTGCACTTCATACGACAGAAAAAGGAGCGTCGAGCTCCTGAACAGAGACGAGTGGCTCCTACAGGTAGGTCAGCTTGCACCTGGAGTCCCGCTACACACACACACACACACACACACACACACACACACATATATGTATATATATATGCACGAGGGGGAAATTCCTTTACACAAATGTTCCATTCGTTTAGCACACTGAATGGTACAGTAGAAACGGTACACAATGTCTTAAACAAGATTTGCTAATAACTTCTATGTGTTTACTTTTGGCGTCTATAAGGCGTTCCCGTGGGTGCAGTTCGGAGGCAGAGAGCTGCTCCTTTACTTTTCCTATGTCCTTTGGATGAACATAGTCAAACAAACTCTGGCCTATCAGCTCGGGCTAGAAAGCAGAACAGAACAATGTGGCACAAATGTTGGACATGTTTTTTGTAGTTTATAAAAAGTTCAAGGCTGTTCTCTGATTAGTTTACCAGCTGTTCCACTATAAGAGCAGCTAATAAATATACTTACCGGAGTATAGTTCAGAATCTTTGCGACAGACTCGGAAACGAATACTATTTTTCCTCGGTCGCATCCAACCACAAATAGGAATCCATCCGCAGCCTGGACAACACGGAGAGCACAAAGGTTAGCGAAATAAAAAACATACAAAAAACAGCTGGACGAGAGAGAGAGAGAGA
This sequence comes from Bagarius yarrelli, assembly GCA_005784505.1. Lineage (NCBI taxonomy): Eukaryota > Metazoa > Chordata > Actinopteri > Siluriformes > Sisoridae > Bagarius > Bagarius yarrelli. The sequence goes on from VCAZ01000011.1 coordinate 7,053,617, forward strand.
GAGAGAGAGAGAGAGAGGGGAAGAAAGAAAGAGGGAAAGGAAAATGTAGAGAGATCTGAAATTAATGCACAATATTGAATTAATAAAATAATTTCATTTTCGTTTTTATTCTTTTTTCCTTTCTAGTCACCATCTAGCTGTCACACATCTACTGATTTTGCAGACTGAAAGCTGACACATGCTTATTCTGAGACGTTTGATTCTCGACTACTTCTCAACTTGCATTAAAATACAGCATGACACTCTACCCTTGTTCACAAACATCAGCTCAAACGTGTGTGCTCAGCTAGTCACAGGAACCATAGCCGATTCCGCACCCTCTGCTCCCGACACTGGGTGGCTGTAGCATTAAGTAGCTCACCCTATATTGGGGTAACTGACCCGTCTAAAAGTTGCGACCACTGCTCTTAACTGATTTGGACATTTAGTAACTGTAGCGCATTACATGTGGTAGGCAATATGGTGGTCTCACTACTGTAAACATTGCAGGATTACCCTAAGGACAAGGTGTTTCAGTTCATCATCAGGAAGGAACGAAGGCTTGTAACTGGCTTCGGCAAAGGAGCTGTTTGCACCTGGTCAAACAAAATAAAATAAAAGCTACAGCTTTAGGCGATGCAGTTTGAAGCCTAAAAGTACCTTTAAGATGTGAAATGTACCTTTGAGTGACTTGAGGTGTTGCACAGCCATCCGCAGCACAGTGAGTTTGTCGAGTTTGCGGGACATGGGGTTACACATGGGAATCATTGCCGACAGCTCATCGATTAGATTATTCATTTTGTCACGCCGTCTTTTTTCAATTTGGCTATGGGGCTCCCTAGGAAGAAAAGATCAAGCAGTGAGTTGAAAAACTTTCCCTGTAGACCTTCATTTTATATATACATTTTTTTTTTTAAAGGTGTAAAGAGGATCAGGACAAAAACCTTCGCCAAAATCAGTTTTACGATGCATGAGCTACAAAACTGCTCTAACTGCAAAAATAACGAACCTGCACGAAGAGAACAACAAAACAAAAGACTGGTTGCTTTGTGTGAACAACTGAAAGTTTTACTCATTCTGAAGGTACCTCACACTGTGTTTTAACAAGTGGAGTCCTGCTTTCTCCATTTCTATCCTTTGTGTAATATATACACTAATGTCTATTTCTCTAAAAATCATAAAGAAAACTCTTAAATGTGCAAAAATTCTAGCCTTTGTGTGTAAATTAGCCTTATATGCTATTGAGTCTGGAAACCTGCACCAATAATTCTAGGAATGACCTTGTCTGATAATTATTAACTGTATCGTGGAGTAGCTAAAAACAGCAAAGCAATAATCATACTACTTTTCATCTGTTAGGCTGAACAGACTAAAAAAGTGCCATGACTAAAAGTCCCGATAAAAACTGCTTAGTTGAAACCGGCATTCAAGACATGCTGAAAAGATCAATTTAATAGCAGGTTTGTAGTTTAGGTCAGACCAGGTCAGTACTTTAGCTCAGATACATGTGCCTTTTTTCAGACTTTGTCCAGGAAGATTAATGTGTGCCAGACAAACCTTTCCCTAAATCACTGAAGCCTGTCCTGTTAACACCAAACAATATGTATCCAAAGATTTATCATTTTACATTATTAAAAGCTGGATTATTTTCATTTATGTACATTATTAAAACAAAAATAAAACTGGAATTTAAACAAATAAAAGTACAGAGAAACATGACGTGCACCAAAGTTAACACTGCCAGCTAAAAAAAAAAAGAAGATAAATTCATACTAGGAACTAAACACTGCTAGGGAAAACTAGCAGTTTTCTGAGGCACAGAGAGAAGCACAAAGGTCCATTTATCCAATTTAAACAAGACTTGAATGAATAAAGTACAAAACACCAGAAGCAGAAGTCCAATCCGCCTTGTTACCAATCTGCATGCCAGAAGCCTCCTGAGAGATACACTTCAAACCTGAAGGAGGTGATTGAAGAAAAACTATTCTGCTGTGATCTTGACCCTGCCTGGATCACCTCCAAGAGCTAATCAGTTTGTCTGCTGGTTACAATGAAAATTCAGCCAAACATTGAGACACTCCGTCTGTGAACCCAGATAAACAGAACATCTGGAAACATAACGCTTCCACAGATTAGTGGCAGAAAAAACGCTATCTTTAAAGGCACCAATGCTGATGAAACACATTTTGAATGACGTAATGCATTGGGAAAATCTTGATTGGGAAATATGTCCTGAAGGAGATAGTTGTACTTAAGCGTTCAGACTTAAACTATTTAGAAGCCTTTGTTACATATACATAACAGGCAGAGGCATAGCAATGGGGCAGGCAGTTATATCTGCATCACCCCTAGGGGGCTTCCTTCTTGTGCTTGCTTTTGCCTGATGTATTAGACTCCGTTTTTAAACAGACTTATCTGTCCGGCAGCCAGAAGCAGGAAAAAAAAAAGCATGTTTTCGTTGTTAATTCCAGTTTATTTTTGTTTAATTATTTGATAAGATAAATTACTGGTAACAGTCCAATTACTAGGAGAGTTACTGAAAAAACAGGTTAGTAGAATGTAGCGTGTAATATGTGGTTATAAGCATGCGTCAATCAGTTACTGCAAGCATGAAGATTACACTGTATAGTATCTTCTACCATAAAGATGATATTTTGATAATAATGTAATAATAATAATATTCAACTTTATTGTCATTGTGTGAGGTACGTGTACAGAGCCAATGAAATGCAGTCTTTTTCGCATATCCCATCTAGTAAGTTGGGGGTCAGAGCGCAGGATCAGCTATGATACAGCGCCCCTGGAGCAGGAAGGGTTAAGGATCTTGATCAAGGACCCAGCGGTGGTTGACTTGCCGGTGGTGGGGCTCGAACCCAGGTGTTTCTGGTCTATGTGTGTTTTAACATACTTTGCATGTTGTATAACTAAATATCTACATAAAGGTATATTAATAAAATATTACAGTATATTACACAGTAAAATTAGTTTTTTCACACATCTCAGTTTCGGAATCTATGATCGGAGAGCGGAGTTGGCCATGATATAATTCCTCTAGAACAGTGAGAGGAATTGAGGGCCTTTCAATGGCAGCTTGGTGGTGCTTGGGACTAATCTCCACTGTCTAGGATTAAATTTGAAGAGGTCCAAAGGAATCAGAAACTTGCTGCAAATAACAGACCAGAACAAAATGGTTTAAGGAACCCCCAAAAAGAGACAACCCGACTGGGACCTAATTAATGGTCAGTGGCTATTTCTGTGCATCATCCTGATTGTTGGATTTCTTGGTCTTTTGGACATTAATTAGACTTAATAATATGACAAATTACAATTAACTGTGAAAAGATGAGCAGGTTTCATCGCTTACTTGGGGGTCTCCTTAAAACATTTCTATTGTGGTCTTTGCTAGTTTCTGTATTTAATTGTGGTCTGTGCTATTTGCAGCAGGTTGCTGTATTTGTCTGCATTGTGATATTTGCATCACATGTGGTATCAATCAAAGATTGTTGGTGTTTTTTTCTATGTGCATGTGATTTCTTAAATTTCTTTCAGCCCATTTGGAACATTAATAATCACCTGATCCTACAAATCACAATACATCACAGTTTCATGATTACACACACGACTGGGAAAGCACAAAGGTGGGTGGCAATATAAGGTAATATAATAAACTAGCACTTTACCTTATGCGGGTAAAAAAATGTAGATAACAAAAACTAAACTAAAAATAAACTTAAAAAAAGATATTTTTTTGTTTTCAGGTCACGGAAATAATGTAAACAAGGAAAAATTAGAAAATTACTTTTCAGTACCTAAAACATTTCATTTTCACATGTGGATCATCCCCTTCTGATCTAAAAAACAAAACAACAACAACAACAATCAAAATTGTTTTAACAAAATGGTAGGGTAGTGTGAAAAATACAATTAGAATTTAATTTAAAAAGAAAGAAAGAAAGAAAGAAAGAAAGAAAGAAAGAAAGAAAGAAAGAAAAAGAGATAGAAAGCGAGAGAGAACCTTTCCTGATCATCCTCCATGTCCTCATCTAGCACTGACGTGGATGTTGTTTCCCTGGAAGCAAAGTGGTTCGGTGATCAACACAAACTGGGTAAACACTTGACTAACTGTTATTATTTATCAACATATACTTTTATACCTCTATGCACTTATTTAGAAAAATCTAAACAAAAGAGGAAAAAAATAAAAAGATTTTCACGCAAATGCTAAATTAATTAAATAAGAATGTTGCACAGGCCTCACAAAATCGCTAGCCCGACATCCCGGGGCTATTGTGTATTCCAGTCGTGCCCCAAAAAACGTATCCCCGCTCTGCCCGCCAGGATATCTCATGTAGGGAGGAAAACTGAATTTCAATTCTTCGGCAAATCCTCACAAATACAGCTGGGTAATTATGTTGTCTGTAATTTTCAGTCACTATCGTTTAAATCTGCGCTCACTTTTTACGTCTACTTTCAACCTGCGAACATCCAAACTGTGTATAAGGAGCGGCGGTACTGACTTTATACTTTCTTTTTTTTTCCAGTGACGCTCCATGTCTGTTGCATACCAATTCCTCAGACATCATCTAGCCAGTCATTACAATCCTCAAGTGACAGGTGAAACCTCGCACAGCAAGCTTTAACATGTAATAGAGATAAACTGCGCAATAAAAAAAAAAATAAATCACTGATGTCTGCAATAGGATGTTTAGTTAGTACCAAATATTTTTATGGATGATTGTATTTATATCATTTTATATGATTTCTATTGCTTACAACATCCTACATTAAATATATATACATATATATATATATATATATATATATATATATATATATATATCTATATATATTATATATATATATATATATATATATTATATATATATATATATATATATATATTTTTTTTTTTTTTATTTGAGCTACATAAATGTATTTCTGGCTACCCAAAAAACTAAAGAGAACCTGCCTGAGGGGCTACCAGTAATGTAATTATTTTTTGTTGTATTATCATACTATTAATACAGATTTTTCATATCATCTCTACACATGGACAAATATCAGCAACACATACTCTCTCGCTCTCTCTCACCGGTCAGTGCTGCCCTTGCGTTTCCTGGTCAGCTCCATGCCGGACGCCATGCCAGCAGCTAAAGTGGGGGTCACCAGACTGGAAACAGAGACGGAGTGACTCTGGAGACCTTCCTCCAACGCATCTCCTGAAACACACATGCATACACACAAAAAAACTTCAGCATTTATATTGACTATAAGATCATTGAAGAAGTTTTATTGATATAGGAGATACATTTACACAGGAGATATAAAGTATATAATGGGAAGCCTTCTAGTTTCACAGAGGAAATAAACCCTGCCGTCAACATGATCACAAACCACTAACCATTTTTTTTAACTCTCACTGTATTTATATTAAAGACTGTGTGTATAAAAAAAAAGCTATATGTTTTTTTGCCGGATAAGCAGAACATTCCAGCCACAAAGAGAACACGTCCAAAGTGGGGAATGATAGAAAACGTTAAAGAAATATTGGTTTAGATTCTTTAAAACACAATCCTTTCTCGCCAAAGTTTTGCCATCACTGCTATTAAGGAAAATTTCACCAATCCCTGTTCATTCTGCATGACTGCATATTTATCTAAACGCTGGACAAAAAAAAAAAAAAAAATTGTCCAATCATTGTAACCCAATGCACAATATCAGACGAATACATCTCCATACAAACTTTCTTGTTCCTTTTTTTGGGGGAAAATTCAGACTTTTACCAAAAATAATAGCTGCAAAGAGATTTCCGCTGCTCTTTGTGAAAGTGAGGGTGAACCGTTTTACACTGCGTGCAACGTTTTGGTGTAATTTTCATATTGATTAGGAAACAACAACCAAAAACATCTGCATTCGCAATATATGCAGTCACAAAATACACAGTGAACTCATCATTCGGCAATGCTTTACAAGTCAGATGCAGCGAAGTTCTTCGGTCAGCAGTATGATACAAAAGGGCAAAGGCAGCTTGAGAAATTTTAGCCTGCCTCATCTTGCTCTTACGTACTAATATGTTGTTGTTGATTTAAAGCAGCCACACAAGACACCACACCGGAAGTAAAAACATCTTTTTTTTTCTGTTCCTCTTTTTCACAGTTAATAACAGGGTTCCCACTATTCATGAAGGAGAGACTTCTAGCATCATAAAATACCTTATAGTCTTAACATTTTACTTAAACTGAACATTTATCTTAAAACTTTTACAGTAATGTTTCATAAATTTAGACCGTTTTGAGCAGTCATGCAGTTTAATGGTCAACTGGTCACTTTTTCACCTGCCGTCTTTACAGGATCTACGATTCTCTATGCACCATTCAGACAGATTTCCTCGGGTCTGTGTGACAAAACTAAACCATGCCTTCACATCCTGACTAAGCAATGGAGGGCCTTGCTCAGGGGCCCCAGCAGTAACTTGGTAGTGCTGGGAAATAAACCCAGATTTTTCAACTAGCGGTCCAACACCTCAACCACTGCAACACCACTTACACAAAATGAAAATGCTGCAATACGAGCATATCAGTCAAATTTAATTTGTGTAGAAGTTTAAGCCAATAACCCACAAGAGAAACTAAACCGAAAGCATCCCAATTCAGTAATTACAAAAAAAAAACAAAAACGAGGAACTTGCCAACCTGGCATTCATACACAAGTTGCATCACGGGTTGAGTGTAATGAGAGATGACTGACAAGGATGGATAAATTTCTGCTCAACAGGTCCTGAGCTCATCGACAAATATCCGATCTTGTAAGACTGATCGTGAATTATTTACAGTATTAGAATGTTTGCAAAAGCGGGACACACATGTTGCGGGAATGGGCAGTATTGGTCAGAAACTAACTGCCCCATGTAGGGCTCTAAGATGAGCAAAAACACACATGCGATTTATATCCACCCCAAATCATTAGTGCCGTTTAGTGCCGTAGGCTACAATTTTTTTAAATATAGCACCATAAACATGTCAAAATTATTTCAAGAGTGCGTTGGGTTTTTTCAGGCTTTTAATCCATGTCTGAAATTTAAGTACTTTCAAGTACCTTTAGGAAGCATAGGAACCCCGTAAAACACGCTTTATAAGATAAGTTTCGTATACTTTATACATTCAATGTTCTGGAGGAAGTGTTTAAATCCTGTTATAAGTAAACACACTTGCAGCATAACGAGAAATCTGCTGGTCACACGAAAATAGAAAGTCTTCCTGTGTTCTATTTTTTGCTGTTGGACAAAAGCCATAGCGGAAATTGTCTTGGAACGGAAAGTGATCAGTGATCCTGCACACGCACACACACACACACACACACACACACACACATAAAAACTTCCAGAAGGCCTTAAGAAACAGAAACGTGTTTTGTAACAGCGGGTATAAATTATTGTAAACAGAATTTAAAAGACAAATAATATAACTATTAGCAGATATTCTTTAATTTCCACTGCGAAATAAAAAAAGAATAATAACTAACAAGATGTGTGATATAAGTTAACCTCTAAGGACGAGGCTGTTTAAAGGACATCTTTTGTTTTGAACTGTACACAAATTAATATACTGTATACATCAAATGCATCTACTTCCATTTTTTCCAGTGACAGACGTATGACACGAGTCCAGATTTCCCAGATTTGCTGCAGCTTTTTAGTTTTTTTTCATATTCCTGTGGACCCTAAAGCCACACCATAATCACAAGTTAATTATTTATGGTGTTCATAAAAAGTCTATATAATACTTTGATCAAAAATTCTTATTGGAAGTGTAAAAAAACCTCCCACAAATTTTATGTTTATCTTGACATGCGCATCAGCAAGTGTAGTCGTCTGATCTCCAAGGCAAATGCGGTCCTTTTTTTAATACAGTATTTGTTATTTAGAAGTATATTTTTCTTATTTAAAGAAATTGGGGACCTGGAACGGATTAATGGCATTTGAATTTATTTTAATAAGGAAAACTGATTTGACACACGAGTAATTTGAGTTACGAGCTCCATCACATCACAAATTAGACTTGTAAGTCAAGGCACCAAGAAATTAATGCGTCTATAAACATGCACTGCGAAGCTGCTCTTGTGTATTAGAAAGAGCCTCCAAATACGATACAACACATGAGGATATATTGAAATACAACACAAAAACAAACAAAAAGAGAATACAAGGTTAACACACAGCGAGATACAAAACAGACAGAAACTGACATTACAATGGAAACAGTGGAGTAATATAAAATAGGAAGGCGCTAAAAACAAAAAACAGTAAATGAGGGACCAAGCGGGAATAATGGTTCATCCTTCACCAATCTAGGAAAACCTGTCAGATGTCTCGCTAAGACATTTTTGGGAATATAAAAAAAATAAAAAATAAAAAAAAAAAAATAGGTGAATGGCTTGTCGAAATTGTTATTTCATTACAAACAATCGTTAATAGCTAAACTTTTCTTAACACACTAGAAATACAGTTTCACCTATCAAAGTAACTATTTCCTGAGGGTATTCCGAAAAGTATTCTGATTCGGGGGAAAAAAACAAATAACTTGTTACTGCTAGTCCTGTGTAATCTACAAATCCCAGAATAATGACTCTAATGATGGTTTTTTCGGCCTTTTTTTGGGTTATCTCAACAGTCACTGGCACCGTACACTTAATAAAAAAAATAATAAAAAATGCCGGTTGACTTGCATGCGTCAGAATGCTATTTAATGATGTGTCTACAAGCCTTGTTACCTTACAACCACAAACTTAAATGTATTTTATTAAGATTTTTTTTTTTTAATTGTAAGCAAAAGAATCTGAAAACTGTGGTGCACATTTGTATTCAGCCCCCCTGTAGTCTAATACCCCTAAATAAAATCCAGTGCAAAAACTAATTTACTACACATTGTCTTTTAGATAACATGAAAAAATACTATAAATTATTAAGAAAAAAAATCATACTAACCACTTTTCCTAAACAATGCCAAGTATTTAAATTTTGTCCCGCTCCCATCCACAAGAGTTTACAGGAAATGTATAAACTTTTATTTTCACTGCTTCTTCTTGGTACTCCGTTATTTGTGGAACGATAAACATTATCTGTAGCACTAAGCGATACACCTGTGCCAACTTTGCACCAGTAAATAGTTTTTGTTATTTTTAATAACATTTTTCTAATATTTTTTCATTTACTCAACCTGCACAACCAAAGATCTTAACAGGCTGCATCCAGTCGTATCATCCTGTGGTAACGCATTGGCGGCATTTCCACGTTTTTACCCTACAAGAGCGGTGCAGCCGACACCTTTAAACGAAGCAAAGTCCCGAAAATCTACATCCATTATAAACCAGGGCCTTTGCTTACATCACAAAAAGGCAGAAGGTGAACCTACAGCATGCTGCTGCAAATAACCCACTTTTAAGAGCGGCTAGTCTTGTTATATGCCAACTGTGAGTGTACGCAACAAAAGGCCTCTCCTGTTCCCGTTTTCCGAACAGGTTCCAATTTAAATGTTTTATGGGCAAATAACTCCCATCAATAAAATGCATTTTCGGTTTGTATTGTATGTCCCAAAAACACAAAAATTACACACTAAAAGCATTTGAGAGGCAGGTTAAACACAAGGTATTGTTCTTGAGGCACTAAACCAGGAGATAAAGTAATGCTAAATGTAGACATGGTAATAAAGTGACTCTGCATTCTTTTTCACTTCCTATTACCCACATTTTCTACTTGAACGTTTACTTAATTCTCCCAGATTGCATCTTAAATAAGTAACTGTGTCATTGGTGGACTACAGGTTTGTGTTTAAAAAGAAGCCAAACATCTACTGATATTCTAAACCATCTCCATTTCTCATGCACCAGTAATATCAGTTATGACAGATATAAATATGTTTACTGTTTCCAAAAGTAATTAGACAGTAATTACCTTCTTCCTGTGTTTTGGTCAATATTTAAAGTAAACAAATGCAGCAGGAGCCCTGCAACAGGGCTGAGTTAGTTTTCCTGCTTTGTACCAGCCCAGTGTTGCTGAGAGAGACTCAAGATAAAACGCAACAGGATTACTAAAAAAATAAATAAGCAAGACTCTAAAAACAGGTTTCGCGATTGCAACCAATCCAGTACATTAGGAATGTTATAAAAAGGTTTTAGGAAACCAAACAAGTATTTTATATCAGCACTAGGGCTGGGCCGATAATCGATATTATATCAAATCGCGATAAACTTTAATCGATGATAACCTATGAGCATTTTTACTCAATATGGATAAAAATCTGTTACGTTTCATCGTCCTGTCGGTGGAACACCGGGTTCCATAAGTGGAATCTTTACGTTGTACAGCAGTTAAAAAGAAAAAAGCTAAACATTGTGATTAAATGATGCAAACCATCATAAAGATAACTACTGGGTACTGACTGCAAACAGACAAACATACATTCACAAAACTGTTTTTTTTTTAAGTTGCTCTTTTTTCAAAGCCAAATGTTCATTAAATTTTTGTTAATAAGCTAAACTTTAAAACACAATAAATTAACCCGCGATTAATACATTTTTGCAGCTTCAGTCATTGTCGAGATAAACGCTGGCAGCATTAATACATCGTGTTATCAAGAATATTTTGCTACGTCGCCCAGCCCTAATCAGCAGTAAAATCTATGAGTAAGCAATATAACTCTCAGATATTAAAAAAAAGAGCTTAAATACCATTGTAAGGCGTTTTTAAGTTTTTCTTATTATTTGGGTCAGTACCCTGGACCAATTGTAGTCTCGTTTCAGGGAGTGTTTCATGATTGCAAGTGTGCATTGACTGTGCAATTCTAACACTTTCTGTGCACCCAAACGGTAGGCAATAGGTTGATATGGTTCCCTGAGAAATAGACACTTTTATGCACAAAATGAGCTCATTTCAAATTTGATGCCTGCTACAAGTCTCAAAATAGTTTGGACAGGGCATGTTTACCATGATGTAGCATCTCTTTTCCACAGGACACAAAGTCGCTTCTGGTCCATGTTCATATGGCTGCCTTAGTGCATTATAAAGTTTAGTTATCAGTCATCTTTTTTTACTCACTCTTTCACAGATTGAAGAGCCTCTGCCCATCTTTACTGCTGAGAGTCTCTCCAAAACATCCCTATAGTTAATCATGTTACAGATCTAATGTCAATTAGGGAAGTGGTGGCTTGGTGGTTAAGGTGTTGGACTGCTACCCGAAAGATCGGGGTTCAATTACAAGCACCACCAAGCCACCACTGTGGGCCCCTGAGCAAGGCCCTTAACCCCAATTGCTCAGTTGTATAAAAAAGAGTTCGTTCTGAATAAGGGCATAAATAAGGGTAATTAACTAAATTAGTTGCTAAACGCTCTCCCAGCTGAATAGTTTCAGAATATATTGCTTTTTCAACCATTTGTTGCCCCTGTGCCAACTATTCTGCAAACATCAAATTTAAAATAAGCTCATCTAGCAGAGAAGTGTAAAAACGTTAGCTTTGTTCCATCATAAATTAAATATTGGCTCATGTCATTTGAAAGTCTTTTAGTTTTCATTTTATTTAAAGTTAAAAAACATCCCACCTTTTCCAGGAATTCGCGGTTGTATGTCCAGACCTTTGTTACAGGTCATAAATGGATATAACGGACAGCAAGGCAGTGAAATGTCTTCATTTTCGCTGTCAGATATTTACGGTCAGAGAGCTATGGTTGCAAAGCGGGTACAGCTGCTGTCTCACAGCTCCCCACTTGGTTTCTGACATCAGGTTACAGACATGTTTTCCTTATGTCTGTATGGAATTCCACAAGGTTCCTTCCTCTGAACATAAGTTCATTTGTTATGATAATTTGCTCCTAGATATTAATGTATTAAAACACATTTATGCGAGTCGTGCCTTGCAGTGGACTGGTTACCCAGCTAAGCTATCACACAGCATTTCTGTGACAGACTATAACCTAACCACTACTGAAGATCAAGAAGTCCTAAAACACCACAAAAACTTACTAGACATGACCTACTATTCATTTTCTCAGTATAATCATTATTTTTGCATGGTTCGTCAGTGCAGCTCTGAGTAGTTTAGTGGTCAAGATGTTATACTGCTGATTGAGAGGCCACAGGTTCAAACCTCAACACTGAAACCATCAACTGCACATTAGTTTATGAACTTGGGAAGTGGTGGCTTAGTGATTAGGAAGATCATGGGTTTCATTCCCAGAACCACAAAGCTGCCACACTGGGCCCCTGCGCAAGGCCCTTAACCCTCAACTGCTCAATTAGATTAAAGAAATGAACTACTTAATAATAAAGGCATGTGGTAAATTCTGGAGATGTAAGTTTGGACAGAAGCACCACTGTAAAGTAGAAAGTGGAATAACAGCTATTTTACTCTAGTTTAACTGTGCCGGTTCACTGCATAATGAGGTGCGTAGTTTGACCTACATCCTACACGAGTGCCGTTTAGGCGTTAGGCACAGTCCTTAAAACACGCTCTCATATTCCTGCTTGTGAATCTACATGCCATTGTCGCATATATACAATTAATACTAACAAATTAATTGTTACCGCCATACGGTACTGAGGAATCAGTAGGCAGAAGGCATTTCAATGCTGATGCACAGGTACCGCGTCACTCATCTGTTCAAATCAGAGCAATAAATCTGTGTGCATGTTCACTTACATTAACACCACAAGCTAATAAAGCGACAAGGCATAGATATTGTTTTAAATAAAGCAAAAGCTTCTGGGCTGATGCCAACGATCACAGGTTTCATAAGCAGCAGGACTAACCAGGTCACGTGCTGCTGGGGTGCTTCTCCAAATATTTCATCACACACAGCATTTCAACTAAACTGATGAACGATGACAGGATCACTGGGTTAAACACTATCCCTATCTCGCAATAATTACAATATCTAAGGCTGCATTTACACTGCACATCTTGATGCCCAACGCAGTCTCGGGCAAAAGATTTCTTTTGGGAGCAATAAAGTTCTTATCTTATCCTATCGTTACTGTGATTTTTTTCCCCCTAATAATAGTAACGTGCTCACATAACACAACATTATTATCTCATTCACTTATTAACAACCAAAAGTGATACTGGGCAATAAGACAGAACTGAGGTCGCTAAAAAGGTTTACTGTTGTCTTCGGGTCAAATCGAACAAGTTTGTATTACTTTTTAGGGAGTTGCTCTAAATCAGGGGTTTTTTCCAACTTTTTTTAAACCCCTTTGACCAAATAATTTACTTAAAAATACACCCATAGATTGTAATTATATATTTAAATAATTTAATAGCACATTCGCATGTTCACTTTAAAAACATTTATTATTTTTCCTTTTTTTAAGTTTTAATCAGTAGTATTTATTGCACATTTAAACATAGAAAATTTAAACATGTTGTGTTTCCAAATGTCTTCTCAAAAAAACCTGGTTCCATAAAATCATAGGCCAGTTTCTCCAGACAGATAACACACACAGGAGAACACACACTCCAGACAGATAACACACACAGGAGAAGACCTGAGTGCTGAGAATCCAACACTGAACTTCCCTGAATTAGCAACCCAATACCGTAACCACTGCGCTACCACTTCTATGCACCCCCTGCAATCTCCTTGCGAAGCCCCAGTGGTGGCTCAAATGGTTAAGTGCTGAGTCACTGATCTAAAGACCAGGAAGACTGGGGTTTCAAGCCAACCGCTGTTGGGTCCTTGAGCAAGACCCTTAACCCTTCTAGCTCCAGGGGCGCTGTATCATAGCTGACCCTGTGCTTTGACCCCCAACTTACTAAGATAGGGTATGTGGGAGAAAAAAAAATAAATAAAAATAAAAAAAAATAATATATATATATACACACACACACATACATATACATACATATATTTATGTTTCATGCTTTAGAAACTCAGGAGGACAAACAGATCATCCTCATGTGTTGTGTTTTAACTTTTTTTCCATTAGAAATATGGTCATTTATGCGTCATTTCTTAAAAAATAACATAGTAGAACCCAGAATTGAGTTATTTTTCATGCTTTATAAACGGTTTAAATCAGTAAAACGAAATGTTTTATTCTTGAAAACAACATGAAGGTTTAAAGTACAATCACGGCTCAGTCTGTTGGTCGGTGAAAACTGGGTGGGTGTAACATTAACTTATGAGCCAGGAATGAGTTCATATTAGCTAGTTTCGGGCCTCGGTGCTGATTTGTAAACATTCACGTCAAATAAATGCGTTTATAAGTTGCTAAAGACGTAAAAACTGTTTATTACAGTGTAATTTATGGGGGGGAAACATGGCAACGCCACTATTCAGCACAGCAACAGCCAGCGTCAGTCCTCGACTGGGAGTTTGCTCTACTGAACTACTGACCTAGTTTGAGTGTGAACACCAATGAGAGTGAAACACCGACAGCCCCCCCTCCCCTTCTCCCTCCGCCCGCTCTCTCTCACACACACACACACACACACACGCACTCCGTCTAACAAAAATAAACCACCCACAAGATTGTGGGGCTAAAAAAACACAACCCGGTGACTTACCTGTCTCTCCCCCGGGGGTTTTGTCACCGGCGGCAGCCGCTGCATCGCTGGCCGACATGGCTGGAGCCGGTACTCCGGGGCCCAGCAACCGAATGCATGTGGAGGAGTAGGCGGTAATAAACGGTGTAATGCGAGGGCGGGAGGAGTGGGGGGTCGAGTAAAGAGAGGCGGGAGGATAGAATATTTAAATAACTGACTTTTTTTTGCCCCTCTTTCAGTCAGTCACAGTTTTGGCCAGAAGAGGCAAAAAGCGGAGCGATATAAACACGACGGAGAGGTTGGAGATATGGAGGAAGAGGACAAGCCGTGGCTCCGCCCACCGCGACCAGGACCCGCCCCCCTCGCGCTCCGTTCCCTTACGCTCCTAAACCAGTAAATCACGCGATATCTTATGCAAGCGGTAAAAAATGCGGTCACAGATTTAATAGCGGCGTGTAGCAGAAACCGGGTTAACGCCAAACTGTCACTGTTTGCGTATAAACTAAAAATTAAATTATTCATATCCCTTTATTTATTATTATTATTATTATTGTTACTATTATTATTATTATTGCTACTGTTATTATTATTATTGCTACTGTTATTATTATAATCATTATTATTATCACTAATAATTATTATTTTGTTGCTTTTGTTGTAGTAGTTGTATGATGGTGATTATAATTATAATGATTATCATTCATTTATTCATTTATTTTCTATACCTATTTATTCCCTAATTCGGGGTCACAGGGATCTGCTGGAGTCTAAACCAGCTGTCTCTGAAAGGGCGAAACGCAGGAGGGGGACACCCTGGACAGGTCGCTAGTCCATCACAGGAGCACACAAACACTTATACTCACTCCTATGGGCAATTTGGAATTACCAATCAATTTAACATACATGTTTTTGGACTGTGGGAGGAAACTGGAGAACCCACGGAAATCCACGCAAGCACAGGGAGGACACGCACACAGAACTTCACACAGAAAGGCAACAGTGCAAACCACTAAGCCACCGTGCTGCCCTATGATTATTTTTGTTTTTATTATATTACTATTATTATTATTTTGTTAGGGGTAGATTGATGGTGATTATGATGATGATGTTCTCTTATTGTTATATGTTATTATATTATTATTATTATTACTTTGTTGCTGTTAGTATTAGTAGTAGTATGGTGATTATGATTAGTAGTAGTATTATGATAATTGTTATTTTAGTGGTATGCAAAAGTTTAAGACATCCATTTTTTATTACAATTTATATAACCAACAACATTCGTAGTGACAATAAAAATGTCAAATTTGACATTTTCCTAGATTTGCAAAGTCCTATTTTTTGCTTTAATGACAGTCAAGCTAATGATCCATTTCAAAATCAAATAAATTCACCCATTCAAAAAAAATTAGGGACAAGAAAATTTTCATCCTTTTGTACAAAGCAGTGGCCAGTCATTGCACGGCCCATATCACAAATTTTTTACTTGAAAAGAACATAATAATATTGAAAAATCATAAATAGCTTGTGTAAACTTTCTGTTTATTGCCTACTTTTAATTGGAACAAATTCCCACCTTTTCAAGCCAAGTCAAGTGGATTTATTGTATTTTAATTATTACACTAGTCAACATTTGAAGTGGATAGAACGGGTATTTTTTTTCAGTTTTAGAACAACTTTGCTGAGGTTTACAGATGTTGACTTTTTCACATTTTGTCACCTCACAACAACCAACTAAAATGTTTTTAATGAGATTTTATGTAACAGACCAACACAAAATAGAACAAAAATTATACATGGTTTTCAAAATTTTAATCAAATAAATGTGGTGTGGTGTGCGTTTGTATTCAGCCCCCCTGCGTCAATACTTAGCCACCTTTCGCTGAAATTACAGCCGCAAGTCTTTTGGGGTTATGTTTCCACCAGCTTTGCACATCTAGGGACTGAAATTTTTTACTCATTCTTCTTTGCAAAATAGCTTAATCTCAGACAGACTGGACGAGGAGCGTCCACAGATGTGTGCCACAGATTCTCAATGGGATTTAGGTCTGGACTTTGACTGGGCCATTCTAACACATAAATATTCTTTGATCCAAATCATTCCATTGTAGCTCTGGCTGAATGTTAAGGGTCATTGTCTTGCTGGAAGGTGAATCTCCTTCTCAGTCTTAAGTCTTTTGCAGCCTTTAACAGGTTTTCTTTTAGGATTGGTCGGTATTTAGCGCTATATATCTTCCCATTTACTCTGACCAGCTTCCGTGTCCCTGCTGAAAAAAAACTATCCCCACAGCATGATGCTGCCACCACCATGTTTCACAGTGGGGATGGTGTGTTCAGTGGGGATGGTGTGTTACTTTTCCAACACACAGCGCTTTGCATTAAGGCCAAAAAGTTTAACTTAACTGCAAACAGGACTTTTCTGTAACAATGTCTTTCTTCTTGCCACTCTTCCATAAAGACCTAATTTGTGGAGTACACGACTTTTTGTGGGATACTTTTTCCATTTTTGGATGATGGATTGAACAGTGCTTCCTAAGATGTTCAAAGCTTGAGATATTTTTATAACCTAACCCTGCTTTAAACTTCTTCACAACTTTATTCCTGACCTGTCTGGTGAGATTTTTGGTCTACATGATGCTGTTTGTTAACTAGTGTTTTCTAACAAACCACTGAGGCCTTCACAGTACAGGTGTATTTATACTGAGAATAAATTACACACAGGTGAACTCATTAGTTGACTTCTGGAGGTATTTGATTGCACTGGATTTTATTTAGAGGTATCAGAGTACAGGGGGCTGAATACAAATGCACGCCACTCTTTATAGGATTATAGGATTTTTTTTTTTATTAGCTTAAAATTCTGAAAACCATGTATCATTTTTATGGTTTTCAGACACGGGAGGTCAGCTTGTCTGTGCCACACACTGCAACAAGTTGGTTTGGGTTTTTGTAAGCTACCTTACAAAAAAAGCCTGCAAACAGTTTGCTGAAGACTACCTGTCCAGAAGCATGAACTACTGGAAACTTCCTGTGATCTGATAAGACTAAGATAAACTTGTTTGGGTCAGATGGTGTTCAGCATGTGTGGCGATGCCCTGGTGGGGAGAACCAAGAAAATGATTGCTTGCCTACAGCTAAGCATGTTAAGCATGGTGGTGGTAGCATCATAGTCGGGGGCTGCATAAGTGCTGCTGGTTCTGTGGAGCTGTGATTCATTGAGGGAAACATGAAGTCCAGCATGTACTGTGACATTCTGAAGCAGAACATGATGCCATTCCTTAAACAACTGGGCCAAACCTTAGTTTTCCAACATTATAACGGCCCCAAAAACACCACCAAGATGTTAACCGCTTTGCTGAGGAAGCTGAAGGTGATAAAGTAACCAAGTATGTCTCCAGAACTGAACCCTATTGAGCACCTGTGGGGCATCCTCAGGTGGAAGGTGGTGAAGCGACATGCAGCAGCTCTATGATATCATTATGGAGGAGTGAAAGAGGATCCCAGCAAAAACATATGCAGACATGCCAAAAAGGATTAAGGCCGTGTTAGATAACAATGATGTTTACACAAATTATTGACACTTTGGACATAGTTTTGACATGTTCACTTTGTTACAGACATGCCAGACTCTCCCTCAGTTTACCGTTTACTCTCCCCTGAAAACTGATCAGACACACCTGCAGCACATTTCCCTAATTTCACTCACACACTATATAAAGCACTCACCTTATCTCACTTGAGAAAGAAGGGCTCTATTGTGTATCGCTGTGATTTCCAAGTTCCTTGGGTTTCAAGCCTTTGTAAAGACTTCCAGCTCTGTGGTTCACTGGTATGTTACAAGTTCCTCTGATTCCAAGCCTTGAAAAGACTACCAGACTGCTCACACGTCAGGCTATTAAAAGTGATGTTTTCTAGTGATTCCTCTGTTCTGGGTCTACCTGTGTTTATCTAAGTTCTCTCTGTTTCAAAGACTTTATAAGTTTGTTTAAGCTGCCTCCTTGTTTCATTCCCCTGGAATAAAGTTCTCTGTTTGATTCTAACCTGAGCTCTGAGTCTACTTCCCATTATACACTTAGGGTGTACTCACTTTTGTTGCCAGCTATCTTGACAATAATAGCTGTATGTTGAGTTATTTTCAGAGGAGGGTTACTACTCTAAAATATATCCAAGTATATTTATATTCTATAGAGTCGTCATTTGAGAAGCTATACTAAAATGTTTTCTCAAATTAAAGGGGTGTACTTACTTTTGTGATTGACTTTGTGATTGACTTGGAGTTACATTGTGTTGTTTAAGTGTTCCCTTTTTTTGAGCAGCATATATATATATATATATATATATATATATATATATATATATATATATATATATATATATATATATAATATAGGGCACCCCATTAAAAAATTTAGTTCTTTATTAAGAGATGTTAACATATCAATGGATAAACTTTAAATTTGTTTTCTGGAAAAGAAAGTGACCTAACTGCAGGTAAACAAAAAACCCCTGAAAAAGTTAGGACACCCTACCCCTTAATAGCTAATGTTACCCCCTTGGCTGAAATAACTTCAATGAGATGCTTCTTGTAGCCATCTACCAGTCTCTGACATCGGTCTGAGGAACTACTCAATGCACAGTTCTTTTAGCTGTAAGACGTTTGAGGGGTTTCTTGCATTTACAGCCTTTCAAGTCGCCCCACAGCATCTCAATAGAATTCAGATCTGGGCTTTGACTCGGCCATTCCAGGACTCTCCATTTATTAGTTTTTAACCAGTCCTTGGTGGATTTACTGGTATGTTTTGGGTCATTGACATGTTGCAGGGTCCAGTTCCTCTTCTGAAATGTTCCACAAGCACCCTCTGATACACGGTAGAATTCATTATGGATTCTATGCTGGTGAGCTGGCCAGGTCCTGCTGCAGCAAAGCGTCCCCAAACCAGGACCTGCATGTTTCACAGTTGGTATAAGGTCTTTTTCCCTGGAATGCTGTATTTGGTTTATGCCAAATGTGACCTGTGTTGCAGTGTCCAAATAATAAAATTTTAGACGTATCTGTCCAAAGATCATTATTCCAGAAGTCTTTTGTCTACCCTCTCTTTGGCCAACCTAAGTCTGGCCTTTGTGTTTTTCGTAGAGAGAAAAGGAAAGAGAAAGTAACTTGCTAGGACGGCAAGACCTGGTAGACAGTTTTGCAGACAGTGGAATGTCTGATTTCTAACTCTGCCGATCTATTTGAGATCTATTTAAATCCTCTTCCAGACTCATAAACTGCAATTTTCAGACAGCTCTTTCAATCTCACCATGGTGTTTACTATCACTTCAACAGTCAAGAGCACACCAAACTAAATGTCTGAGGGTTTAAATAGGGCCAGCCTCCTTCAAAAAGCTGAGTAACAATGTTCTAATTATGGGTACCTGATGTGGTACACCAGTGTGAGATTTTAGCCATTTTAAGTGGAAATAAATGATGGGATGTCCTAATTTATTACTCACCCGATGTGTTCTTTAGTAGATTTTACAGTTTTTAAAAGTCTTTTCTTCGGTCGAATCTCTCAGTATTGCTTTAAATTAATATTAATTATCCATATGTCCAAATATGTTAAACACACAGGCTTCATAGGGTGTCCTTATTTTTTTACATGGTTGTATATGTATATAAATTGTTCTACCAACACCATGGTGCTACATAAGACCCTTTTGTACATAAGACAAGAAATTTCTGCAAAAGTGAAAGACAGTGCAGGATACACTACAAGACATTGTTTTACATAAATACACTCCAGAACATACCAGGAAGGTTTGGAAATGATGCAGTGTAAACATATGACAAAATGAAGTGTGAAAAAATATGGCATAAAAATATAACATTAGTGCAACAGAAATCATATTAGTCCAGGTTTTTTCCTTCGCAGTAAAATACTCGTGCAAAAATTGCAGTCTGAGTGCAGAGATGCACATATGCAAGTATGTTTTTGTGTGTGTGTGTGTGTGTGCGCCAGTTTTGGGGAAATGCATTATTGATTTTTAACATTCGAATTTTGTGTACATTATTGCTGTAGATACATTTGGTTCAGATAATCCAGGCCAAATTTAAGTGTTGTTTGTCAGCCAGCAAAGCCAGTAAACACAAAAAAATAAAAACCCCACCGCACCTATAGAACATTGGCACAGCAGGCAGATCTCAATCTTAAGTTTAAGATCAAAGCTAGAATCAGAAAACACACTTTGGCTGTTTTTCCCTGTGCTGATAGTTTAACCGGCTACCCTACTTTACACCTACATTATCATACAGATAAAAACTTACACAAAATACAAATATGGCAATCTGAATTTATAACCGTCTGTTTTTATACAACAAAAGTTCTACAATATTATTTTTTTTGCAACAGACAAATACTTAAATTACTTAAATGCATCAGCGCTTAATAATGCAACATGGTTACAAATGATGTCATAATTGGTTAAGATGTATAAAAGTCATTATTATTCGATTTTTAACAATTAAAGATGTTCCTATTTTGTGAAACAAGATTTTAAGTTTGGAAAAACTGTACTGCCTACCATTTCTTTAATAAAACCACTAGGTGTCGCTCTAGCTCTTAGAAATTTTTAGTTGTCAGTTTATTGGCCAATATCATCATGCAGAACTGTTTATAATAAAAGCAAACTATTTATTCAAAAGAAAAAATATATACAACGCTTTTTTAATAGAAGATTTTTAGTGACTAAAATGCTGATCAGAATACGGAGATGTTCGCGTGCTAACCTGTGCATAAATGCTCGAATACACACTATCATTTAGTTAGTTACAGATGGTCATTTTTGGAATTAAATTTGTATTAGGAAGAACTATATGTGTTTTTTGGATTAAGGACTGAAACCTAAAGCTATATTATATACTGTTAAAAAAACTATATTTTTAACACTTTAATGTACAGGAGGATAAACCTCTCATAGAGACCTGGGTTAGTTTTTTTACACCTGCATTTAAACACTTAAATCAATGTGTTGTTGGTGGTGCTGATGCTCTGTTTAACCTGCTACAGCTGTTGTTACACTAACACAGACCGATTCTGAGTCTGAGAGAGGACAGCTATGTCTCCAGTTACGCCTGCTCATATCGTACAACACTGAGTGTGCCTGCCTAACTCTGCCTTCAATCTTTAATGACTTAAGCCTGCCTATCTTATTAACCTGCTCTAAATGAGACAAGCCTCGAAGAATGAGGTCTGGAGGGGATTCACAACGGTAGCCTGAGAATTTGCTGGTGCTCGTCTGGAATTTTTACTATTTTGCACAATGCTATAGATCAGTCAGGGCAAAACATTTTCCTCTGCCTGTCCTCGTTCTGCCAAACTGAAGCTGTCCAAGGTTCTTCTTGCCAAGTGAACAAGTTCTTCTCAGAACGTCTGAAAGCATTGCGCGTTCATCTCCTGCACTTCCAGTTAGTGCCACCAATCTAGTGCAGCTAGAGCATCAAGGCGCAGCATCCCACCTCCCCTCCAATGCACCTCAGTTATACCAGCCCTGTGAGAGGATGAGTATCGTCTAGTAAACCTGTTGCCTGTTTGGCAAAAGCAAAGAAATTAAGTGTCTGTAAAAAAAAAAGCAGTAAAAGGAAGAAGAGATGCCGTTTGGAGGATTTACAGGGCTGAAGGAGAAGGTGCTGAAGCCGGGAAAGGAGGAGATGAAGTATGCAGTGGGTGACTCTATGGGGAACCTGCAGAGGTAGGAGTAAAAGTTATGTTATGTTCAATAATATGTTTATTGTTTAAATAAAGTTAAATAAAACCCAGCATATTTTTACTGAAGTAGCTACTCATAACCTTTGTGTATAGTGAGTCACCCTAATGTAATAATGATATAATGATATAATTTAATGCAAATAATAGCTGGGATTTAAACTATATATATTTTTTTTTCATTTATTTAATTTTACTAAATTTTGTACTAAATTTTTATGCTGTCTTTGTTTAATTCTGGCGCAAGATTTTCTAAAATCTAACCCAAGTATACTGTATATAACGTACACTTGTTTCTGGATCTCAGACTGTAATGATGCTCATAAATATATATTTACAAAAGTGCAACATAAATGAAAGATCAAGACTGATAAAAGACTGATAAAAGACTGATAAAAGAGATAAAATAAATCATTTCCTGTTCATGGGAAATATTGCCATACACAGTTCAGTATAGTGCAAAGGGAATCCATGACATTGGTTTTAAAAGCAAAATCGATAGTGTGAGCTTATTAAGTGATTTTTAATTAAACTGGAAAAAAGATAGTGACTAGTGTAAAAGTGAAAATAATACTATGCTGTTTACATAGTGGATTATTATTCTAAAGCTTAATACCTGATATATTTTTTTAGAATTAAATGAAAAACTATACCAGAACTATATTATGTAACTGTAACTGTAAAAACGGTCAATCGGTCAGTAAAGGAAGTTAAATAAATTTGTAAACTTTTGTATATCAATAGTTTTCTTTGTCCAAAAGTGAGTTACATTAATTCTTAGATTAACGAGTAGTGAGGAAACACAGTGGACAACGGTGTGACATTAGAGTTCTGTCATTGTGGTCTCATCATTTGTAAGCTGAAGCAGATCTTCAGGGAGATGAGAATTTTTTTTGTCTTTTTAATAACCCTGATAAAACATCATAGTAACAAAACTGCAGGTTTTCCTGATTCACAAACATCAGTAGAGAATAAGAAGCTGGCTTTGGAGGGAGAGGAACGTAGGTGTGTATTCGAGCATAGACATGAGGAAAGCTGTCATAGCTGTTAGATGAGAAGTAGTTTCCATAACGGAGCAGGTGTGCATGCGTGTAAAAGCGAACGAGTGGCAAAAGCTCAACTCTGTGATCTTCTCCTCACTCATGGTGGTGAGGGAATCTCTAACATAGACTGAGGTGGAGAAACTTTTCAAAGAAGGACTGGATGATAGCTTTACCTTTCGAATACCAGGGTTTTTATGTCTCATGACTCTTCCACTTCTATGCAGAAAAATTGATGGTACCAACGTAGACGACGATGCGCCAATAGAGCTAACGGAAGACGGTAGGCCCGTGTCAGCTTCCCACCGCAGCCCACCGCTGCTCGACTGTGGTTGCTTCGGCTTGCCCAAGCGCTACATCATCGCCATTCTCAGTGGCCTGGGATTTTGTATCTCGTTTGGTATCCGCTGCAATCTGGGTGTGGCTATTGTGGAAATGGTCAACAACAACACAGTGTACATCAACGGGACTGCCGTGATGCAGGTAAATAAAACAACTCTTTGGGTTATATTTATGTTGAAGGCACCTGTGGGTTCAGCGTCTAACCTAGGGACACTGGACACACAGCTGGAATACACACAAGATTAAATTCCAGTCCATCCTAAGACAATGTAGACTAGCTAATTTACATATCAGAATATTTTTTAATAGTTGGTTTCTGTTAAAAATACTTACAAAAACTAAGAAAATAGCTAAAACAGCTGGAATAGCTCCAAAACCAGGACCCTGGACTGTGAAGCGGTTATGCTACCTTGTGTGCCCTAGTGCAGCGGTTCCCAACAGGGGGATCCCAACCCACAAGGGGGCCTCAGCGAGCTGTAAGGGGGGGGGTCACAACATGTTGAAAAGTTTTAAGCAGAGAGCATTAAGGAGAACGATCATATTGCATTAGCTAATTTCATTCATAATCCCCTGATTGACTGAAAAATGGACAAATTTGTAACTGATTCACTTTCAAAAGCTGATAGTAACGACCCAGGCATACTGGACCCAGGTGAGGAAGCCCCTACCAGTTGCAGCAATACTGGAAGCAATACTGGAAACACAAAATGCAGGAAATAGCAAATATAGCAAATAATTAAATGTAAAGGGGGGCCCTAAAGTATTTTCTAGGGGAAGAGCGGTCTCAGACAAAAAAAGGTTGGGAACCACTGCCCTAGTGCCACCCATCAACAACAAAACAACAATCAGAACAAACTTCATTTCTGAACAGTTTATCATTTTATAAAAGTTGCTCTTCCTCTCCTAATCTCCTTTTTTTTACTGCAGAACTGTTTGACATCCCTTTAAATAAATTAAGACTATAGGAAGACCAAGTAATTAACCAATTTAGCCAAGGTGACAATCTTATAAACGAGTTTCTGTGTCGTTAGGTACTGCAATATCCTGTGCTCTGATTAATGGGAAATATGGATTAGCTGCACGATTACTCTTTTTCTTTTTTTTCATTATCCTGTCTCATCAGTCATTCATAGGAATTTTAATTGTTTTTAGATATTGCACTTGGTCATCAGACATGTTTCTACTTGTTGTTTTTAATTGTTTTCCAGCCAGCCCAATTTAACTGGGACCCCGAGACAGTAGGGTTGATACATGGCTCATTTTTCTGGGGTTACATTGTTACTCAAATCCCTGGAGGCTTCATTTCCAACAAGCTAGCGGCAAACAGGTGAGCACAATCCTGTCAGCAGCACAAATTACTTACAAGCAAAGGCATGAAAATTGTGTGTTCCTTCTTGATAGATATAAAAGTGAATAACTTATTAGTATAATATAATACTATACGCTATGTATGTAAAGACCTCAGTGAGCACTAACGTTTGGTCAGGGTTGGACGGGTAAAAGCCGTATGGTGTGTTGATGAGAGGTGTGATAGTGCTCCTGTAATAAAAGCCTCACAGGAAAAAGAGGACGCAAGCCTGACAGAGTTAATAATGAAAGATCCTGTCGCAGATCTCTCCCTGAAACGTCAGCCTCTAGAATATTACAAGTGTCACTTACACAAGATTTTGTAACCATGAGCATAAAAATTATGAAGTGAATAGTGACACAAATAAGTGAAGGAAACAAAAATTGCTGCACTGCTGTATGACTCATAGCAGTCTAGCAGAAAGGCTTGATTGACATTTTTTCATACATGGCTATAGATATATTCGTTGCTCCATTATTACTATTGAACTTATATAAAACTCTTTGTGTGTTCTCAGGGTGTTCGGAGCTGCCATTTTCCTGACGTCAGTTCTGAATATGTTTATCCCGTCAGCAGCAAGAGTTCACTATGGCTGTGTTATGTTTGTGCGAATCTTGCAGGGGCTGGTGGAGGTCAGTGCATTAGGATATTTAATCATTTGCACAAAAGCAGATTTATTTAGAAGAATTTTACTAAAATTATTTGCAGAAGTGGGTAGTTACGCGTTATATCTAATTTACTTAAGTCGTTTTTTGAAAAAAGAAAATGTCTTTTACCAGTACGTTCAGCTGGCCTTACTTTTACTCACACTCAAGTTCAGTTTTAATCGCAGAAATGTACTTTTAATTGGCTGCATTTGATGGTTTCTCCGTTTACCATGAAATGTTAATTATGGAAATGTAGTTCTAATAATTAGCTTCCATCATATTACGTATAATGAGATAGCAAGTCTTGCGGTAGGCTAAAGCCGTCTGAAGTACTTACGCAAAACCTAATCATTTTTTAAAGCGCGCTTAGTTCTGAAAATAATGGCCAATAATCAATAGAGACAGGGACACATATAGACTCACAAAAGAAATATTTTCTTGGATTGAATAGATCGAAATGAACAGTTACATAATGCAATGAGTTCTATGTGCACGAAACAAGCTGCCATATCAGTGTACAGAAATTCCAGCTCGAATCTGAGAACCATGTTGTGGTAAGTTTCAGAATAATGACTATTTGAGGCTGACACTTCAACTATGGGCACTTTAACCTCACCGTAAGTTACTATAAAACAGGCCTGGTTCTTTCCAACCATAGAAGGGTGGGCAGACAGGTGGGCATTTTTTAGGGGTGGGGTTGCGGAGATAGATACTCTGTAGTAGCACAAATTTGTTTTAAAAATGTTAAACGAAGGGTTATTTTCAATGTACAGAATGGCTAATAAATGGATAATGACTGGACAAATTCAGACAATAATATAATAATTTTTTAACTATTAATTAAATATTCGAGTAATATTTTAAAGAGAGAAATTGAGTAAGCATGTAAAAATGTCTGTTTTAAACTTGTTTAGATGATAGATAGATCAGACAGATAGATAGATAGATAGATAGATAGATAGATAGATAGATAGATAGATAGATAGATAGATAGATAGATAGATAGATAGATAGATAGATAGATACAGATAGATAGAGATAGATAGACTATAGATAGATAGATAGATAGATAGATAGACAGATAGATAGATAGATAGATAGATAGATAGAATAGATAGATAGATAGACGATAGATAGATAGATAGATAGATAGATAGATAGATAGATAGATAGATAGATAGATAGATAGATAGATAGATAGATAGATAGATAGATAGATAGATAGATAGATAGATAGATAGATAGATAGATAGATAGATAGATAGATAGATAGATAGATAGATAGATAGATAGATAGATAGATAGATAGGTTGTGACTGTTCCATAGTCTCTTTTATTGGCTTGAATGCAAACTGCAGACTTTAAATGGAAAGTCCACCCTGAAGCACATTAAATGTGGTTTTTTGTAATTAAATGTTTTTGATGCATTCGAGTGGTGCAAATTGGTTGGTTAGCGGATCTCCACAAATGTATCGTGCCACAGGGAAAGCAAACCACTCATCCACTCATCTCTCTCTCTCTGGGATACAGACAAGATTTACACACTTCTCAAGTCACGTAGTCAAAACTCTGTCTTCATGCAACATTTCCAGTACAGGGAGGAATGAACTTCATGGTGACCTGGTTCGATCCTCAGTATTCAATCATATCATTTCACAGCCACAGTCCTAAATGGAGCTAGGACATAGAGGGTCAAACAACCGCATATCTAGAGGTTTCCTGCATGTGCTCACCCAGAGCAGCAATCCTAATGAAAAAAACTAAACATGAAGAGGTGGGGCCATGCATAGATTAACAAAGCAATCCGTGTTGCAATTGTTTTGTTGCACTTTGCTTGCTAAGGATATTCAAATATAAAATTCCACCATTAAAATATATCCAATATTCAAATAGTGGAATTCAGGTGATAAACACTGACAGGAATTGTATTTAAAATGACCCAGTCACTAAACAAGTGACTTGGAATCATCCAATTGTTTATTGTGTCCCAGGGAGTCACCTATCCAGCTTGCCATGGAATGTGGAGCAAATGGGCTCCCCCACTAGAAAGAAGCCGCCTGGCAACCACATCGTTTTGTGGTGAGTAAATCCTAAATATTATTTCGCCAAAAATTACTTGCATAAAGTTTAAAAAAAAAAAAAATTCAATTAAACTGCAAACAATTAAGCTGTGTATCTGTGGATTCAATAAGCATCCTGTATAAATGTTTGTTTGTCCCACGCTCATTTTTTCTGCCCAAGATATTTATTATGTAAAAATAAAACTAAACCAAAGACTGATGCCGGAGATGCCAATCCAGTCATTAAACAGCTTATGAATTAAAACCAGTTGAGCACCAGGGAAGGTTGTTTTGTGTTGCAGATGTCTATCTAATCATTACAGCCCCCCAGCTTCCTTTTTCAATAAAATGGTACCATGACAACCCAATTTTTATACTGCTCTTGGCACTGCTTCTAAATAGAAGTGGTGGGGGATCTCCTCTCATAGATAAAAATACAAATAAAGAATCACACACCTCTCTGCAAAAACAAAACAGGCTAGAAAATGCTGGCTTGATAAAAAAAAGGTGTTTCTGAGTTTTTTCAGATGTGTAAATGTTAAATCATATAGAAAATATAACTGCAACAGGTGACCCGTGCTTATTTTGAGCTATGCCTTTAATCATTTGAGGCGATGGCTAGGAGACCGGCTGTAATTACAGTTCAGATAATAAAAAACACAAGCTATGTTCTTGGTGACATACTAACTACTCTCATGTGGGTTCTGCTTGACAGGCTCATATGCAGGTGCTGTGATTGCCATGCCGCTGGCGGGAGTGTTAGTGCAGTATGTTGGTTGGCCCTCTGTATTTTACATCTACGGTGAGAGCACATCATGTTTAATTATTTTTTAGACCAAGGAAACAAACCAACCAATGAAAAATATATTATGTCGTTCTGTCACTGTAAAATCAATTACTTACTTATTACTAATTACTTTTAGATAATTTTGGGATCAGAATCCCAATTTATTCCTAGTTTTACACATCCTAATTTGTTCTTTTCTGACAGCTAAATTTAAATACACTTGTCACATACACTACATGGCCAAACGATTGTGCACACCCATGATGTTGTTCTCTTTGAGTGGCCACAAAGTTGGACGCACATCATTGTCTGTAAGGACTCTGTATGCTGTAGAATTAAGATATCCTTTCCCTGGCGTCCAAACAATGTTCCAGGATGATAAAGCACCCTGTGCACCCAGAGCCTGAGCCCTATGCAGTGTTGGGCATGTTACTTAAAAGTGATTAGTTATAGTAAGTAGATACGTCTCGCAAGTAGTAACTTAGTTACTATTACATCATTATAAAAGGAACTAATGTGAGGGGAAATAACTATTATGTAACTTTTTAAAAAAATATTCGAATCAGTTATGCATGTGATCTCCCACCTCCAACAAACACACACACCAATAATTATCAGTTCCCACACACACACACACCAGAGAAAAAAACTTTAAGGATCGTATGGTTAAAAGAGTCTTCTCAGATTAAAACCGCTTCAGGTGAGCTTAATTACCAGAATAGTAACGCTACATTTTATTGACAGTAACAGTAACATCATTACTGTTCCGTTTGATTACTCGTAACTAAAAAAATAACGTCGTTAGTAACGCCGTTTATTCATAATGCCGTTATTCCCATCACTAATGAAGTGGGGGAAGTGGTTAAGTTGTTGAATTGCTAATTGGAAGATCGGGGTTTGATTCACAGCATCACCAACCTGCAACTGCTGGGCCCCTGAGCAAGGCCCTCAACCCCTAATTGCTCAGTTGTATAAAAGAAGAAAGAAATGTAAGTTGTTCTAAGAAAAATGCTGTAAACATAACGTAAATGTAAATGAAGACATGGTGACCACAACCCCGCTAAACACCAGTGAAATTAACTGTAACATAAACACCATCCCAGACCACCACACCCAACAACATCAGCTAAACTCACTAATACTATCGGAGCTAAAGAGGACAATTCCCATACCCACACCCTACAATCTAGTGACATTATTTTAAAAATTCTGGAAAGCCTCATTTTACAAGAAATAATGAGTATAATGTTCAAAAAACACACTTGTATGTGATGGTCCGGTGTCCCAATACTTTAGGTTATCAACAATTGGTCATTTTGAATATTAAAATGAGTTCATTATTCTTTGATTATAATCCGAGAATAAACTACTCAACAAATTATATTTTTATACTGAGAGTAGTATTCCGAGATAAATTCCACAAACAAAAACTCACTAATGTTTTCGACTGTTTGTGTTCTTCAGGAGTTTTTGGAATCATCTGGTATACTTTCTGGCTCCTGCTTGCTTATGAAAGCCCAGCTGAACATCCTACTATTAGTGAGGAAGAGAAAACATACATTGAGACCACAATTGGAGAAGGGGTCAATCTTTTAAGCGCTACTGAGGTACCTAGAAACCAACGTTGAGTTAAACTATATTGCATATGATTTAAAAACATGAATGCAATGACTTTTTTTTTCTCTTTAGAAATTCAATACTCCATGGCGACAGTTTTTCACCTCTATGCCAGTCTACGCCATTATTGTGGCCAATTTTTGCCGCAGTTGGACATTCTATCTCCTGCTTATTAGCCAACCTGCATACTTTGAAGAGGTTTTTGGTTTCCCTATCAGCAAGGTGGGTTTTTTTCTTAGAATACTGTCAATTTTTATTTATATTATGTTTTTTCCCCTGTTTTTCCAATTCTCAGACAGCGAGTTCTTCTCTGTCACACAACAGCTACACACAATGTGATTCCCCTAAGATACATGAAACCAGTCACTGCTCATTTTATGATTACTGAACACTAAACAGAAACTGCTATCTGCATTACAACTCAATGATCGCTATGATTTGGGAAAAATTCAAGTCTCTCTTCCACCAAGACAGCATGTCCAATTGGTAGATCAGTGGTAAAGATATTGGACTGCTAATCAAATGGTCAACTTCCAGGATCTCTAAGCTGCCCCTAATGGCCATGAATGCCATTGCTCTCTGCAACAGATAGCTGAGAATTTGTTGGAATTAAAAAGCTTTTCTTGGAAACATATGCTGTAAATATATTATCTTTTAGGTGGGCATTTTGTCAGCTGTGCCCCACATGGTGATGACCATCATCGTGCCGATTGGAGGACAGCTCGCAGATTTCCTGAGGAGCCGTAAAATCCTGTCCACCACAACTGTGCGCAAGATCATGAACTGTGGAGGTTGGCATTATCCTACACGCAGTTCACAATCATTGATACATTTTGTAAAATTATTTAGATGATAAGACAATGCACCTTTTTAGGTTTTGGGATGGAAGCCACGTTGCTGCTGGTGGTGGGATTCTCACACACACGGGGTGTAGCAATCTCATTTCTTGTTCTGGCAGTGGGCTTTAGCGGATTTGCCATATCCGGTTAGAGTAACACGAGCATCAAAAAATTAAAATATTATTTTTCCATATCTTCCCAAAAGTGTATTTATGAAGTGGTGTTATCTTCAAGGTTTCAATGTAAATCATCTCGACATTGCTCCTCGTTATGCAAGTATCCTGATGGGAATCTCTAACGGCGTAGGCACACTGTCTGGTATGGTGTGTCCTCTCATCGTTGGAGCACTGACCAAACACAAAGTGGGTGCTGCTCTAATTGTTGATATGTGCATGTGCATACAGTGGTTTACAGCAAAGGACAAGTTTCAAGGTATCACATGTTTTAAAAGTAGACAGCCGTTATTGAATAATTAGGTCTAAAAAGATCTTTGGACGTCTTTGCCTCACGCTACATTGTTTGGCTGTTATGGTTTAAATCCTGGGTATTGGCATTTGTTTTTATTTTTTCAAACAGACTCGTCGGGAATGGCAGAATGTGTTCGTGATTGCCTCTATGGTCCATTATTGTGGCGTGATCTTCTACGCCATCTTTGCATCGGGTGAAAAACAAGACTGGGCTGACCCCGAGAGCACCAATGAAGAGAAGTGCGGCATTATTGAAGAAGACGAACTTGCTCAGGAGACTGAGTCCAGCTGTGACAGCTCCCTCAACACAAACAGGATGAAGTCTTACGGAGCCACTACAGAGAACTCAGCTGGCCGCAAACAGGGCTGGAAAAAGAAAAGAGGTGTGACCATGCAGGAGGAGGATGAAAAAGGACCATCACGTTACGAGAATGGGAATTATCAATGACATTTGGGGCTCATTTAGAGCCCAGGACTCTTCTTACCTCATTGGTGTGTTTCTGAGGTGATGATGATAAAATAGGCATCTCCACTGCAACTTCGCTGAATCCATGCAACATTACTTATGTGGCTGTGCAACATGATAAGAGCTTCTTTTTGCAATTAATTCTATTTTTGACTTTCATCTATCCTCTTTAACATGGTGTAAAACCAGTTATGAGGTCTGTGATTGTGTGATGGCTATGCTGAGATACTGAAGGCATTAATAGACTATATTTTGTCTGTTTCTTTATATTTTATCTTTATAATCCCTGCATCCCTAAACAAAGATTAAAAATTGAGGTTCAAGTGATTAATTTGGTATTTATACTGTCAGTCATAATATGAGGTTAATATAAATCTAAAATTTTTTATCGGCTGACGCCATGGGGTAGTAGGTTAAGGCACCGGCACCTACAAATGCGGTTGCGCTGGCGACCTGGGTTCAATTCTGTAACATATACTTTTTACAGCACAGTAAAATTCTTTCCTTGCAAATTCCATCTTAGTAAGTTGGGGGTCAGAGCGCAGGGTCAGCTATGATACAGCACCCCTGGAGCAGGAAGGGTAAAGAGTCTTGCTAAAGGACTCGACAGTGGCTGACTGGCAGTGGTGGGGCTCGAGCCCGAGTCTTCCTGGTCTTCAAATCAACAACTGGCGGTGGTGGGACCTGAACCCTGGTCTTTCTGATTTTCAGATTAACAGCTCAGCACCTTAACCATTGAGCCTCTACTTCCCACTGTTCTGGCTTGGATCCTTTTTCAGTCGTTTCCCTGCTTTATCTCACTCTCTGTTCTATCAATAAAGGCAAATGCCCCCAAAAAACTGTTATCAATTTGGAATAACAACCTTACAAACTTTTGATGAAAAAAGGTGGCTCAGTGGTTTACACACTTCCAGGATCTGGGGTTTGATTCCTGCCTCTACCCTGTGTGTGTGAAAGGTTTTCTTGCTTAGTTTAGTTTTTTCTAGTTTTTTCTAGTTTAGGTTCTTTTTTTTTTACTTTAAAGACAAGGCTGATTGGCGTCTCTAAATTGTTTGTAGTGTGTAATTGTGTCCAGGTGTCCCTTGTATTGTTGCCTGGGATAGACAGCAGGTTTCTGCCACCATGTAAAGAATAAGCGCTACAGATAACGGAGGAATGAAATGATCATGCAAATCTTATTAGAATTTAACATTTATGCCCATTTGTAAGTAATATGTAACAGTTATTTATATATATATATATATATTACCATGGTCTATTAAGGCCTGTTGTTGTAACCTATGCAATGAAAAGTTAATATCAAATTTGTGTGAATATTTATACTGGATCATAGACAACACAATGAGCTCTATTTCTTATACCTCTTCACATTGCTTATTTCCATTGATGATGGAGGGATTAACCTCCAGGTGTGTTTCTAAACCTGGCAAATCAACTAAAATACCTACAATATTTCAATATTCTAAGGTTCGTGTTCATTTCTAGATCTAACAAACTTGAACAAGTAACGCCCAAAGTATATCAATATAACATTTATTGGTATTACTTGTGATTATTTAATTGTACAAATTCAACACATAATGAAAGGTAAAAATCCTGCCTCTTTTATAAACATAGCTTAGCTTTATTGTTAGTGTAAATTACTAAAAAACAATTTAAATGTAAAGTTGTTGCAACTATTACTGTCTGTAACCATATAATTTGCGGGGAAATAAAGTAAATGTTTAAATTGGTTTTGTCTAGGAATTTTATTTTTTTAAGTTATAGTTAAAGGGCAGCAGGGTGGCTTAGTGGTTAGCACGGTTGCTTTACATCAAGCCGACCCGGGTTGAATTCTTGGGCAGGGGTCCCTCTGTGTGGAGTTTGCATCTTCTTTAGTTTATTGCAATGATTTTGTTATGTTGTTTTAAAAAAGTTTTTTTATGATGGATATGTTTGACACCGCTAATGTTCAGTATCCAGAGCTGTTCATTTTATCATGCTGTTCTGCTCGTCCGCGCTTGTTTATGCTGACTTGCTTAAATTGGCTCACTCAGTCATTATTTAGAGCTGACAAACTCTGCTGGTTTGTGTCATGTGGAAGTAAACATCCTTTCCACTTTCTTATCACTTTTAAACCAACTAAACCTTTTAATATGGAAGCAACATTTCATCTCATATTCTTCAAGTTCAAGTTCAATGAGCTTTATTGTCATTTCAACCATATATAGCAGATGCAGTACACAGTGAGATGAAATAACGTTTCTCCAGGACCCCCCGGTGCTACACAAAACATAGAATTCCACAGAACAACAAAGAGCCACTAAACAGCATAGACATAAAGTGCATGTGTGCAACCTAGTGCAGAAACAGACAGTTCAATAAACAATATGAACATTACAAAGACATACATACAGTGCAGTGAAGGATCAAACTTGGTGAACACCTTACCAGCACACACACACACACACACACACATATTTTCTTAACTGTTGCTGCAAAGATGAAAGTCTGGATTGTCATTAAATATTGTAGCATTACATTATTTCCCCACCAGAACTAATTGATCCGAATGCAGTTCCAATGTGACAAAGCCCCTGTGCACAAAGCTCACTAATACTATAAAGGATATAAAGAATATTAAAAATCAGCAAAGCCATGCTTTAAAATCAGATAGAAAGCCTTTGGAGGCTATTTGGAGGATATAATCTGAGTAAAAATAGGATTGAATCTGGAACAGGATGCTTAGAACAACATCAGGCGTCTCATAGCTTTTCTATATAGTGCTGCTCTTTTTTAACTGCACATGGAAATCTGGCCTTTGCTGGTAAAATGACAATATTCTTTAGTCAATATTGTGTGAGTACCACACAGCAAAAATACTCTTACACAGCTATTTTTAAATAGGTTACTGAATTGTTTTATCTTTTTTAATTAAACTTAAAAATTATTATTATTTTAAATTAATTATAAAAATACGGAATCACTATGATATACTATAGCACTCTTGGCAGCACCACAGGCCTTCTAGATAAACCTTGTAAAAGTTCAAGGTCATGAATCATGCCATAGACTAAAATATTTTGAGATTTAATTGCTCATGTTCACGGCAAAGTTTCCGAATTAAAGAGCTCTTTGATTGTTAATCACCATCCTGTTTGTTAAATCTACGCTTTTATGATTCGGTGTCGTAACTGAATCATACCAGTGATTCGAGGATACATTTA
Organism: Bagarius yarrelli; assembly: GCA_005784505.1. Taxonomy (NCBI): domain Eukaryota; kingdom Metazoa; phylum Chordata; class Actinopteri; order Siluriformes; family Sisoridae; genus Bagarius; species Bagarius yarrelli. The sequence goes on from VCAZ01000011.1 coordinate 7,088,692, forward strand.
GTGTCAGATCGATTGTCAGACACTGTGGCATTTAAAATGTTTAACAGAATTGATGATGAAATCATCTATTGTCTATGATCGGGCTATTTTTGATTCCTCTTTCTGCAATAGTGGTGAGTAAAGCCCTTAATAATCCCAATTTACAGTAGCTGATAGTAGAGCCATGAATGTGTGGATGTGTGTACATATGTGTGTGTGTGTGTGTGTGTGTGTGTCCTTCACTCAAGGCCAACTACTCCCTATTTCGCTCTTCACTCTCTGAGTGACAGTTACACAAACAGGGAAGAGCCAATGGCAAAGGTTTTGTTTATTCCAGAATGCTTTGAGTGTTGACTCAGTAAGGCCCACTCTGGATGAAGCAACAGCCGGTAAATGATTAAGAGCTTATTCACAAGTATAACAGCAGTGGCCTTCATCATACTTCAGGTCCATTTATATGTGCTAAAAAATGCACTGTTCAATCTGTTTTTGCGAAGAAGATGGGAGTAAATCAGTTTATAGTATTACTGATCTGTTAGTAATAAAGGCAGTACAGTGGCTTAGTGTTTAGAACTGTTGCCTCACAGCAAAAGGTCCCAGGTTCGTATCCCAAGCAGAGGTCTTTCTGTGTAAAGTTTGCATGTTTTCCCTGTACTTGTGTAGGTTCACTCCGGGTACTCCGACAGTTCAAAAACATGGATGTTCGGTTTATTGGTGATTCTAAATTGCCCATAGGAGTCAGTGAGTGTAAGTATGTGGGGTTGTTTGTCTGTATGTGGCCCTGCCTTTCACACAATGACAGCTGGGATAGACTCCAGCACATCCCCATTACCCTTATTAGGAAAAAGCAGGTATAAACAATGGATGGATGGATGGAAATTGATAATACAGGCTACTATTTTCTAAACAGTTGAACAATTTTTTTTAAAAAAAATCACCCATCTATTTTCCCAGTATTTTTCTATTCCTCTCCAAAGAATGTGTGCTGTTTGAAGATGGACAGAAATTGTCAGACATGTTAGGGCAAAACTGAACAATAACTGTTTAGAGCTGCATGTTTTGCATTTACATGTGTTGCCTCCTGGTTCCCATTTCCCAAATGCATGCATGGATAAGCAATCATGTTACTCTAAACTGCCACAGACAGATTACAGACCAATGAGAGGAAAGCTGACTAAGCAGAAAATGGTCAGATTTTAGCAGGCTTTCATTTTTGGCATGTACCATATCTTCCTGATAAATGCAAAAATGTAATTGTGTGTTTAAATGTGTGTGTGTGGTGTGTGTGTGTGTGTGGTCTCTGCTGGGTGATTCTAGGGAAGAGATGGCGCTGCTTTTTTTCATGGGACTGTCAGCCAAAGTTTATGGGATGATGGGAAAAGACGGGTAAGGGGGGTAAGGGGAGGACTATTAGCTCTAATAGAGAGTGAGTTTAATTAATAACTACTGTCCCCTTTTCTTCATGACCTGATCTGTCCAGCTCAGACTCCGAACAGAAGCTAGCTAGTTGTCCGTATTAAATACTGATGATTTAAAAGTAGTTCTTGAAATTTTTAAGGACTTTCTGTTATGTAAAAGAAACTTGAAGCAAAGAACAAGCCAAAAACTACAAAGTAAGTAAGAAAACAACTTTTTAAAATATCATAAACAACATAATCGAAGTGCAATGACTTCGATGTTCTCAAAGATTATTATTGTGTGAAAGATTGTATATTCTTGTGCTATTGAGTCAATTTAGTTGTTATGTTATTTTATAACATGTGTTACAGTATCTGTTTAGTTTGCCCTGTTTTTAAAAAAAAAAGTGTGTTTGTTTATCAAATATTTTATATCATTATTAACACAGTTTTGTTCAATTAAGCATTCCAAAATTGCATTCCAGCTTTAAAGGAATGCATACAAACATGAATAACCTTTAAACATTTGAAGTAAATTCTGACTGTAGACAAAAATGTATTTCAAGCATTAACACACAGTTGTAACAGTATAGACTCACATTTGCATAATCTTTGCCAAGGTGCACTGAAGCTGTTCCTGACACCCATGGTGGCACTTTTCTCTGACACTTTTATTTATTTAATTTTCAATTCAGTCCAATTGAAGTAAAGGTAGACATTTACATACATAATATGTCACTATAAGACAAGACAAGACCACGGAAACTTTGCTGGAGAATGGAATAACCTGCTGGTTTGTCTAGTCAGGTGAGAACTTGCCCCCTGACTAAGCCTGGTTTCTCCCAAGGTTTTTTTTCTCCATTCTGCCACCGATGGAGTTTTGGTACTTTCCTGCTGTCGCCTCTGGTTTGCTTGGTTGAACTCTTAGTTTACAGACATTAGTTAGACTAAACTGAGTGTTTAAGTGTTCATTATTGTCTTATATGATTCTGTAAAGCTGCTTTAACACAATCTTTATTGTTAAAAAGCGCTATATACATAAAGGTGACTTGACCTGACTATAACTATCTGTTTGGAAAAAAAAATACTTGACTTAAAATCCTGGATTAGTTTTGTTAGGTAGACCATCTAGTCGAAAGTTGTCTTTTTCTCAATGTCCTATTCGTTTAATGCCATGCATAAATGAAGTATGGCGTTGGCTACAGTATACATATATAAAAGCATTAAACATCTAGAAATAGACTATTTAATTAGATAGACAAAGTTTTCATTGTGTACTTGTGGTTGGATTAAATCAAAATGTGGATGTGAAAACATTTGTAAAACAGCATGCAAACATGAAAAAATACTATAGTATACTTCCTGCAGTTAGATGTAGTAAACTGTAGTAACTGTATTATATTCGAGTATTTACTACTCTCTATGGCAGTGTACTATCGTATTAACTCAAGTATAGTAATAAACTGTTAAATACGTTATGTTTAAGCTGCTAAAGTAAAGTAAGGCTGTAGTTTTACTGTATTATACTATGGTATTTAGTTTGTTATAGTATTTACACTTTGTTAATGTATATGCAATACTATAGCAGGAACTTTAGTGAACAATAGTTTTAAAAAGTTGCTCCATGGGAAACAGTGTGTTTCAGTGTGAAAGACCAGATTTCATTTTCTAATGGACGACAATGTCAGGTCAATAATTCAGCTATAGTTTGGTAACATGTTGTTTGGTTTTATTAATTTTAGGGATTTTGTGTGCATTGCACTGATACACTTTTTGCTCTAAAGGTCTGTGCTGTAAAGGTTCTCACACATACAGTATAATATAGTTGAAAACCATTTTCTATAGTTATAACATTGTCATTTCATTATATTAGTTGCTATAGCAAGTGTAGTAGAATTACAACAACAACAACTTACCACATCATTGTTATTTTATATTTACAATAGTTATTGGTATAGAATATACTATAGTTATTGCTATAGATATTTACTATAGTTTGGTATAGAAACACTACAGGATTTACCACCAGAAATTTTACTACATGTACTACAGTAAAGTTACTCTACAATACTATGGTTCCAAAAACTCTTTGTTTGCTTTTGAAGTGCCTTTGTGTAAAATGTAATAAAATACAATAGAATTAAGGTTCTCAAATATTTCTGCAGACATGTTTACCCACTTGCCGAAATTTCTTATTCCTTATGGTACAGTATGTAAATGTCTATTGATCTTACATATATGTTTTCACCTCAGGATCAATCCTATCATTTCTGTTCTGCATTGAGGAAGTAGACACATTTTGGCCCTTGGGCCAGACACAGGCTTCTGGATGAATGAGTGGATAGGCCCTGATGTCAATGTTGTGGGACCTCTGCAGATGCCACCAAATGATGGCTTCACCCTGCCAGAGGGATCACACTTTTTTGGTAAGTAGATCCATAGTTATATTAGCAGCAGTCATTAGGACACTGTGATAAAAAAATGACAAAATCCAATCCACCTGACATACAAATACCGCTGCTGATCTCTTTATCTGAAAATCCTATAAAAAAGTATCTCAGTTGTTTTCTTTTACGATCCAGCTGCCTACAGGTAATAGATATAAAAAAGTGACTGTCAGGTTAATAAGCAACCCTGGCAACCTTTGTTCCCCTTGCTGCTATCGAGATTTAAGTCATCCTGGACTGGGTTTTAGGAAAGGAGAGGGTTTTTTTTCCAGCAGCAGAAACGAAGGAGTTACTTTAGTGAATTAAATAATGTTTTCTGATGGTCAGTTTTTGGCCCAAAAGATGATAATTGGTGCCCACAGCGGGTCCTGCTGAAATGTTCATGGGGCAGAAAAAGACTTCAGGTTGGTACAAAATGTCTTATGAGTCAAAAAAAGGTTTTTTTTATACTTAATAATAGAATGATTCGATTTTAATGTGGAATCTGTGTAATGTTATTGTGCTGTCTGTAAATTTTAATGGTAGATAGAATTAGTTTATTAATCAACTTTGAAGGTTAAAAAAAAACAGGTTTACAGGAAAATGGCATGATTGGATGCACATGTATATTAACGTCATATATAAATAAATTATGTTTTAAAATGTATGCCAGTTCAGAATAACAGCTTCTTGGATGGCTTGGTAATTATTTTCTGACTATATCGGCAGGCATTAAAGAGGTTGAATAACACTATGCTTTCTTACTAGCCAATTTCCTACAAATTGTGTGATTCATATTTGTATCTTTTCTTAATTTGTATACAGACCATTCCAGTTTACTTTGCCCATGGTTAAACAAGTTTGTTTCTAAAACTCTTAGTGCTAGCGCTGCTACTGCTAAGTAAACAAGTAACAGGACTACTGTTTGTTGTACTTTTGCTAATTACTGCTTTAGTATAGGGCACGTTAACAGTGTGCCAGCATCACCATTGGTGTTAATTTGATCTCGGTAGTTTGATGACATTTGTAAGCTGACAGCCTGACGCTGTCTCCACCTCTTTTAGATATTCTGGCAGAGCAGAGCAGTCCTCTGCTTCAGGACCAGGAGGTCTTGCCTTTCGGCAGCTATCCAGGCATACAGTACTGCACAATTGAGCCGGCCATGTCATCGCCATCATACTTCACCAATCAGCAATACTATCACCAGTACAACACAGAGGAATGGTGCAGTTCGTCCTCCATGTTGGAACTAAGGAGAGGCCCACTGGAAGGGGGGTTTGAGACAGAAATCGAGGAGCCAACACCTGTTGTTCCTAATGTGTATAAGAGACCCAGACATGTGGGCCATTCAGGCAGGTTCAAAGGAGAAGAACTCTGTGTGGTGTGTGGGGACAAAGCCTCGGGGTACCACTATAATGCCCTTACGTGTGAAGGATGCAAAGGTAAAGAATAGAGATTGCTATGTATGGTGTAGACATTTATGAGCATATGTGAATGTATACATCATAAATCTATATGAATTACTCCACTGTATCACTACCAGCTTTTCTTTGAGACTCACTGTGCCAAATAATTTTAGCCACCAGTTCCAGGTTCTTCAAATTCTTCTCCAAATGAAACATTGTACGTGATCAGAGTAACCCAGCCCTTATATCTCTGACGCAATATATGACACGCAACCCAATTTTAGCTCTTTAAAACAGCCTTGGTTGAATGACTGCCAGTGTAATTCCACCTGTGCATGGACAATGCCCAAAGGGCAGCCACTGGGCTGTACTCTCTAGGTCCCAAAGGCTCCATGCTCCCTCACGCCCAGTCTAGATTTGGTTCCCTCTCAGCTTTCTGCTGAATAATGACGCAGGCAACTGGAGCCCTGTCCTTTTATGCATTGTTAATGTGTGTCATTGTGTTCATCAGCTCATGCTAGAATGAGTAATTACTTGTCCAAGAAGCAGTGGACTGAAGCGGTCTGATGCCTGGAACTAGGCATGGAGCAGTACAGTGTTACAGCACCATGTGTAACTTACACTAAAATACACTAATCATTTAAAGGAAGCATTGTCAAGGTCATACAGGAGTAGCATCCATTTGTTGTCCCCAGAAATTGTCTTATTATACCACAAAAGCAATTAAGTCTTATTGAAAGTACCAGCTGCCAGTCAGATCTTTTATCTGAGTTTTATTAAATTGTATTATAGCAAAAGCTTCGATTTACTTGCCGTTTAATGCGTAATGATGTAGATTGCATTCTTGCAGGGTTTTTTAGAAGAAGTATAACAAAAAATGCAGTGTATAAGTGTAAAAGTGGAGGCAACTGCGAGATGGATATGTACATGCGCAGAAAGTGTCAAGAATGCCGTCTCCGAAAGTGCAAGGACATGGGAATGCTGGCAGAATGTGAGTACAATAAATACAAAGACACTTTTAACTTTTAACCTTGTATTATACCACCATATCATTAACTGACAGTCAGACTGTGAACACTGGCTGAGATAAGATAGCGATTTCTAGCCGAGTATATTGCAGCTGAGCAACAGACAGGAAAGTTTGACTAGAGGTTTTAGAAGTGTTTACAAAATCTTAAGGAAAGCTTATTTAAAAGTGTTTGCATTTTAAAAAATAAAACTGCAGAAAATTTAATTAATTATAGCTGTAACAATTACAATAAAGCAAAATCCTGGAGGAACTGGTACATTTACAGCATCTGACAGACGCCCTTATCCACAGCGACTTACATTTATCTTATTTATACAACTGAGCAATTCAGGGCTAAGGGTAATTCCACAACAAAAGGGTCTAAAGGAGCATTGAGGCAGTTTTCCAGGTAAAAAAAAAGATAATCACACTAATTGTTTGATTTGACCAAATTGTCCAAATGTGAAGACTTAATCACAAACTGGATAAAAAGATTTATAATTTATCATTATTTACCACTTTATCTTGGGCAGGACTGAAGAAACTACCATGGGGCACTGCACATAAGGCAGGCCTACAATCAGAAAGCCAGGCACAGGGCAGCGTGCTGACACATACACACATCTAGCAGCAATGCATAGTAGCCAATCGACCTTCCAGCATCATTTCAGGAAAAAATACAAAACTTTGCATAGACAATAAGCTGAGCAGCCTGTTGAAGCAGGGACTATTTAAAAGGGCAGCACCCCCAGCCCAACCACACAATAGAAAACTGTTGAACCAATATATAAACTCTATACATAAACTTTATCTTTGAATTTAATAGTTCTTATTGGCACTTTTATATGTCCAATTAAGCCCTTAAAATCTTAAAATCCATTACTGATGATTTTATCCAGCTAAAATAGCTAACAATGCATCTACATCAGCAGTGAATGGTGCTTTAAAAATGCGGGGGGGGGGGGCAAACAAATTGACAAATCACACTGTAAGTAATGCAGGACTGTTAATAGCCGATTGTGATGATTGTTAAAATTGTTAAAAAATTAAATAAATAAACTATAAATCAGTGAAGTTAAGTTCACTATAGGGTTAATATCAGTTATTAACTAACCAAAGGAATCATTCAAATGATTCAGCTATTTATACCAATCGGATTTACAGTTTAAGGCTGTTTCACTGTTACTCTTATTATTATTTATTTAAAAAATAAAAAATATTTCGTTCATATGTGTGTGTGTGTGCAAAACGCCGGACAAAAAAGTGTGAACACACATGTAAATTGTTTTTTAAAGAAATACTAATATGGCTAACAGTGGAATAGTACGACTAAATAGTTTTATTTTGTTATTAATTTTCAATATATATATTGAACTTATTGTTAACATGATAAGCAGCTTTTCCCTCTAGGATGGGGCGGTGCTGCAGCACCCCCTATTGCCCAGCCCACCACTGGTCTGAATATTGGGTTTGGATGAAAATGAAAGACAAGCTGGTGTGATGAATGTGTTCTTATGGGCTTCCCAGTGATGAAGCATAATTAGATACACTGCAGTGCGTGGAGCTGACAGGTAGAGTGAAGCACAGGCTGTTCTCAGCTCCTGTTGCTCATAAATAGTGCATCGACATTTATATAAATATTGCAGGCGGCAGGTATTCAGCGCTCGGCATGTTTCCTTTGCATGTCCAGTCAAATAGTCGCTAATCTGGCTTGGAATGTATCCAAAGTCTGCCCTAGAGTCCTCTCTTATTTACTTAGGGGCAGTTTCCTGTACCCTCCTTCACGTACCTAAAACAGAAAGATCATGTGACACCTTGTATGAAGTATGTAGCCTGTCAAACAATGTGAATTTAAATGAAGTAGTTAGTTTTTATTAAATCCACAACTACTTTTAAGATGACAGAAAGAAATCAGCAAATATACAGGGTTTATTTCAATAGTTCTAATAAAAAAAAAATATATGTTAAGATCAGTATACGATAAAAATAGGACATCCTTATTGGCGCGACTACTATTTCTCCTTTTGGAGTTCTCTGTGATTTTTACTGTTATACATTAGACTTTATAAATCATTGCTGTTTGTGTTTCTCAGGGTGCTGCTACACAACACTATACACCTGTTTGTAATTATATTATTAGGGTTATTTGGTATGTTGTAGTTATTTAATGACATTATATGTGATGAAACTAGTTACATCCTGGTTAGTCTAAGCTTCAGAATCCAAGCCCACAATCTGTCTTAGCATAATATGAAACTAAAATTTATATAGATTCAGTAAGTTGTACAACTTTCCTAAGTAGACTTTGGTTGCACTTTGGTTTGTTTTGTAAGAACATCAGCTTAACTTTTTTACACCTCTAAACATCATACGTTACAAATCAAATTGTGATTGGTTGCTTCATTTGTCAGTCAGATGGATGATAAAAGTTGCTGTCAGTCTAAAGTTCTGGATATGCAAGAATTTATCCTTATAACGGTTTAGAAATTAGCAACATTTGCTTTCGTGCTTACAGTGTGTAAAAGGTGTATATAAATAAAAATATATTTTAAATTAAGCACAACAGTGTTTAACAGTACGATCTGTTTTGATCTGTTGTGACCAGGTTTGTTAACAGAGATCCAGTGCAAGTCCAAAAGACTGAGGAAGAACCCTAAGGCCTTATCGGAAGATAGCACAGGAGATGATACAGAGATGGGAGACACTGGGGATGCCAAGCAGGTCACATCCACAACGAAAACCTTAAAAGTGAGTGCATCATTTATAAAGTTTTATACAGTAACTGTTTATCTCCAAAAATGTAGCAGGTTATAATAAGCTGTAATTTTACTACTTCCAGGTTTTATTTTATCTTTAAGATTAGATATGAATTCAATTTTTAATTAAGTATTTTTTTATTAAATGTTTTTTTATCATAGGAAAAAGTGGAACTAAGTCAAGACCAGCAGACTTTACTAACTTATGTTCTTGATGCCTACAACAAACATCGTATTCCTTCAGATATTTCCAAGAAACTGGTACTGCCTTCTATAAAGATATTATGTTTTTTATTCATCAATTATATGTTGAACCTTACAGTATGATGTAAGAATACATAAAACGTATAATCTGCATCCTTTTTACATTTAATGAGTGTATGATGTAAGACTTTAGGGTTATGACAGTAAACCAGAGTACATACAGATCCAAACCTGTGTCGGGTAAATGTTTAGCTAAAGTTGTTTGATTATGGTCATGTGAACCTTTTTAACAGCTTTTACCATCATAAAACTTCCTCAGTAGTAATTTGCTTAACTGTTCCACCATTTCACAGCTTCAAGAACAGTACAGCAGGGAGGAAAACTTTCTCCTTTTGACCGAAATGGCAACCAGCCATGTTCAGGTTTTGGTTGAGTTCACAAAAAACATACCAGGTCAGGATACATTTTACGGATATTAACAAACTAATCTAATCAAAAGATGTTTTTTTTAATGAAACACTGTATAGGCACATTTTTGGACACCTAAAATTACATCCATATATGTTCTTGGAACATTCTATTCCAGAATAATCTCCACATTTCTGAAAAAGCTTTTTATGAGATTTTGGAGATTTACACATTTTTGTTGGATGAGAAAATGTGGGATTCAGTTTTTCAGTTTATTCCAAAGATGTTTAGTGGGGTTAAGGTCAGAGCAAGAGCGAAATTCTTTCAATCCAACCATAACACATCATGTCTTTATGGAACTCATGGGCTTTGTGCACAGGAACATTGTCAAGCTGGAACAGTGTTTTGGGTCTCAGATCCCGTAAAGATATAATATAACTTCATGCAACATTTTGAGAAAGACAATAGTGCCATTTATGGGTGGAAAATGAGAACGATTCTAAGTGCCCACTCCCTTAAGGGGCCCCCAGAGATCAGATTTCTTTAGTAGTATAATTGTGGAATAGGTGTGGTATGGGGCCCAACACCATATTCTTTCAAAGGTAACAAAATTGCTAGAGGCACCCCTGAAAAACACACTTTTGCAGTAAGATGGTTGGGTGTCTGCCAAACTTTTGTCTGTATAGTGTACATATTTATTTTAATAATTTTATATGCCAGTTGAGCAACACACTGCTTAAAGTGTCTTGTAGTAGCTTAGTGTTATCTGTAAGCAGGTTTTCAGACTCTGGACCATGAGGATCAGATCGCTCTACTAAAGGGTTCAGCAGTTGAGGCAATGTTTCTGCGGTCAGCCCAGTCCTTCACTAAGAAGCTGCCTCACGGACACACAGAGATGCTGGAGGAACGAATAAGAAAAAGCGGTAAGTGCCATTTATCATAAAAAACAGTGGAGTAACACCTTACAATACGTCCCAAAAACTTATCACAAACTATGCAGGGACAAAGTTGTGATAAATAAGATGGTTTTATAACAGCACCTAATCACCACTATCATTTACTAATGAAAACTGGATCACACAGTAAGAATTAATCAGTAACACTTTATAATAATAATCCGTAGTTAATAAGTAACTATGTAGGAAGTAATACTATTATAGAAGCGAGATTAACTAATCAGTAAGTAATAGCTACTTTAGGACGAAGGTAGTTCTTTATTAGTTATTTGATAATTAATAAATAAAAAATATTGTCATTAAGAAATGCTTGCAGACTATAACCAATGAATATAGTTAGCTTCGAGGTTAGCTGATCTCTCCTCACAATGCATTTTATAGAAACATTCGCCTTAAAAACTTATTTTTAAGTATGTTAAAGACAAAGTTAATTTCTCCTCCTCCGTCAGCCATTGTGGGCGTAAAAATTCTAATTAAACTGTTCAGACATGTTTTGCTAGTCTGTGCTAGGCTGTATCAATTTACTCTAAACAATTAATTAATCAGAGGACAGAAAAATGTTGATGTCATTATGCGCCATCTAGCGGGCTTCAGGAGGCGGGTTTAAAAATCGGATTGGTTAAAGAAACAGTCTTTAATAATATTAACCAATCAGCAATCTGCCACTGACAATATAGTTTAACTTACATGGGCAGCACTACTGATTCTGAAGGCCCTGGGTAGATTACATTGATATGGCAGCATATAGAAAGATAAATCTGATTAGACAATAAATCTAACATCCACATACACGTACTGGAAGCAGTGCAGCAAAAGAAACTCTACGAAATGAAGAGAATAAATTAATACAATTTAATGAAACAATTATTAGAATTTAGGTTGTTCAGGCCAGCAGAGAAGGACTTGCTAATGTAATATCCAAAATGTAATATCCAATTAATTACTAATTACAATAATAATAAGCCGGCTACAGATTAAAATTGTGACTCTTACCGATGCATAAATGTATATCTGTTTTCTGTTTTTATTAAGTAATTATTGCTTAGTTCTTAATAGTAACTCCCTTACTATAATATAAGTTACTGGGAAAGTACACTGTATTTATTAGTAGATAATTTAGAGACTAAGCTATTACTAGTTATTTGTCCCTGCTTAGTCTTGGTTTAGTTAGCAGAGATACACTGAATTAAACTTAATGCTAAAAAATCACAGGAACACTATACTAGCCTCTTTAAATGCCATTTATAATGGATAACATAAATAATGCAGCAGAGTGGTCTAATTAAGAAACCTTAGAAATAAATGTGCTTTCCCTTTATTATCTAAAGGGGTAAATTACAGATAATATTAATTTTATAACTCTGGATAGAGCAGATTCAGGTAAAAGATTATTTATTTTTTAGCCCATATTAAAAAAGGAATATTTTGTATATCCGAAAGACGAGACTTTTGTCTAGTTGGAGTTGTTTACTGTGTTTGAGTATAAGCGTGCACTTTTAACAATATTTTGAAAAATGCTTGATTTGCAATCAAAACACTAATTGGTACAGCATAACAAGTCGAGTAAGGAAGCAAATGTAAATTAGAGGTGCAGATGTAAATATTTATAGGTTCGTCAGTCCTTTAGTTGAGGATGACTTACATGTGCATGGAGAAACATCAGATAAAGCACTGAACTAAATGTACATATGCGTGCGGTTTATCCGTTTTATATAAAATATAGTATATGTAGTATAGTTTGATATATGACAAAACTGTTTGATTTTAAATTGTGAAAATTGAAGGGGAAGTGATAGCGCAGTGGTTAAGGTGTTGGACTGCTAGTTGGAAGATCGAGGTTTATGTCCCAGCACCACCAACTTGCCACTGCTGGGCCCCTCGAGCAAGACCCTTAACCGCCAATTGCTTAGTTTAAAAGATAAAAAGAGATAAATGTAAGTCGCCCTGTATAAGGGCGTCTACCAAATACTGTAAAATTTGTAAATGTCAAAAAATTTAACTGTAAACTCTGAATTATTGACAAGTGACACTGAACAGAACTGTGTATTATGTGGCATTTACCATAGTTACCATATTGAACATTAACCCTAACCCTGGAGTTTTATTGAAGGGGAGTTTTATTTTTTAAATAAAAATACAAATTCTAGTTATAATTTAAGTTAATTAAATGTTAAAAATTGAAACCGCACAATTCATATCCTACAGAAAGTAGGTCAGAGGTCATCCACAGGGAAGAACAGACAATCTCTGAAAAGTTGAACGAACCATTTCTCTATTTACGCAGAGGAAAGTGATAATTAAACATTTCAGGTCTATATTTCTATGTTTGGGTTGTGTTCTTAGCACGCCAGACATTTCTCTGAACGTCTCTGCTGTTTGTATTAACATTTATTTGGTGTAATCATGTCACCGTGACTATAAACTGTATTTTGAACTGATGACTTGAACATCGTGAACAGTTATGTAACTACATTGCTGTAATGTAGTTACATAAAGTGGTAGAGCTTTCGCCCATCCGAGGTTCACGGTTTGAATTCCAGCTTGCATCTTTTTCCCATTTAACCTAAAGGGGTTTATCAGTGATTGAACATCAATATCAAGGACACATTTGTGTGCATTAGTTTACAAATTAATATTCAGTTTCATTCATTTACACTAATTACACTGAATTACATTTTCCACAATTCAAATGCAGATAGTTTTGTCCTATTTTAAGCGCCATATAATATAAATAGTTGTTTAATTATTTACTGTTAGATCTTAATTTCTTTGTATTTATTTTTAGGTTGAAAACTTGGATTACTTACATTTACTCATAACTAAACATAAATCTGACCTGTTAAATCTGGGTTTTAACTGATGCCATATGATTGCATATCTCATGCAAAAACTAGGCTGTGTTTGGTTTGAGTTTAAGGTATATGCAGGTTAGTCGGGTCTTCATGTTCAGTTTGTGACCTGTAAATACATCAAGGCAGGTTGTTATTTGTCATCTTAACACTGCTTAATTTCCTACCATGTCAGAAATGAAATTTGCTTACAATGAGTTTAAAAGCATCCTTATAAGTGTAGCAAAATAAATGTAAAAATGGCGTTTCAGCAGGTTACGTTTTTCTATTGGGTGATGAAGTGCTGTCATCTTAGTGTTCTTGATATTTTTATACAGAGAATGGACTGCAAAGGAAACTGTCACGCTGTCCTTCTATAAGAGCTCAAAAATATTCACACCAAAGGCCATCCAAAGCAATAAAATGCCTCTGTCTAAAGAGATCATTGTTCTCTATCTAAACATCGAGAACTCTATTGTCCCTCTCTCTGCCTCTCCACGCTGCTGACATTTCTTTGGTTTGAAGGGTCCATCATGTGGGGGTGTATGCAAAGTCCCTTTCTCCATCTGTCCCATTGGGGAAAGCCGGTGATAAATGTTATCCCTTAATCTGAAAAGGTTTTGAATAGACATCTAAAAAAAGTTAAGCATCTGGTGATGATTGCATCTCTGCATAGGAAAAAAAACATCTCCCCCTGCTTGAGCGTCCTAAACCCCTTTTGGTTTTAATAGTTAAATATTAAATTATTAGAATCTCTGAAACACCGCTTTTCCTAATGAGTTGAATTTCACCTCAAAACATATCATAACCTTTCACTGAGGTTTCCCTCTGATTGGCTGATTCGATCAGGAGATCATCTCCTGGCTCTTCACGCTGAGTGCTTTACATCAAAATAGAGCTCTCGGCTCTCAAACCCAACAAAGAATAATAATTGCAACCAATGATACCAATATGGACAAAGACCTTACACAAAGCAGACAAGCCCTTTAAAACCAGCTCCAAATGGATGTGTGTTTCTGAGAATCCCACTGAATGTGGAAATGCATGAGCAGCTGCAGACCAACACCAGTTTCAGCCAGACCTGGTCCAGTATTGGCAGACAAGGCTTGTTTTACGGCACACACCCATCTGCATCAACCTTAACAATAAGCTGTGTCAACTGCTACTGGCTTTTATAAACATACAGTAATTCTGTAATTTTTTATGCTCTCTGACATTAAGGGAGGGCAGATAATGTAAAAAGTGTCATTTGTTTGTGTAGTTGTCATTTAGCACAGATGCATATTGTGTATTCTGAAAAAAATCTACAGTAAAGAAAGTGTGTAAGTATTAGTGAGACAAGCAGTTCTGTAAGGATCGTTTTATATGTGATGGACCACACTGCCCCCTAGTGGCTCAGTTTTTCAAGGCGTCTTGTTAGACCAGACACAGTAAACTGAATGATAGACTGATTAATTTTTAACTTTCTCTCTCTCTCTCTCTCTCTCTCTCTCTCTCTCTCTCTCTCTCTCTCTCTCTCTCTCTCTCTCTCTCTCTCTCTCTCTCTCTCTCTCTTTCTCTCTCTCTTCCCACTCTTTCTTCTCTTTCTTTTTTTTTATTTCTTATATTTTTTCCTGTTGCTAGGTTGTATTTTTTAATTATGATTTTACAGTCAAAAACAGATTAAATGGAACCATTATTTTGATTAAAAATGTACCTGCCATTAAAATCAACACAATTATCCAGAAAGCCAATCATGTAGATCACAATGCAATGTACAAAATTAGGCTATTACAGTTTAGAAATGTAGTTAATGTTCACTTCAAACATTAAAAAATATTTCTAAATAATTAGACATACAGTAGTTGCTGCTTTTATGTTTATTACAATTTTTCTGACCTTTTAAATTTGAATAAGTACAAGATGGGAAATTCTTCCCATCTTGCTTTCTTGATTACGATGATTATTATCTTTTTATACCCGTTTTGTGTTTTGCTTTGCGTTCCTGGTGATGGAAAACTATCCTGTTACTTAGACCAAGGCATAATTATCTGGGTTTCTTAAAAAAAAACATGGACACAGACTTTTCAGGAAATGTCCAGACGATACATCTTAAGCATCTCAAAATGTGAACTGAACAATTTTTTATAATAGTTTTTTCATGAATCTGTGAGTAAACATTACAAAGTTAGAAATTAAACCAGACATAATTGTGCACATTTACTAAACTACCACTATTAACATGTCTTTTTCCTTTATTTTTTAACACAGGTATATCTGAAGAGTTTATTGTCCCTATGTTCAACTTTTATAAAAGTATTAGGGAGCTACAGATGATGCAGGAGGAACATGCTCTCTTAACAGCCATCACTATTCTTTCTCCAGGTGTGGAAATGCCCGGCATACAATTACCTATATTACCTATATAGTTATGAACCACTAAAATGAATTGCTTCCGAAAAATTCCCAGTAATTATTTGTTGTTTTAGTTATATAGCGATCATTTTTTTTTAACTTTTCTTAATTACCACCTCTTTATTGATACAATATATATTACTATAATAGTTAATAAATGAAAGAACATTTTTAAAGCAACCACTTTCTTGCATCTAGAAACTCAGTTTTATCCTCATGCGCAGTAAAGTTAAACATGCTATCGAAGTAATTTATCTATAAATAATAGAAATCAAATAGAAAATGTATCTGAATATAAAAAACTTGATATTTAATATTGTAATGTAGATGTATTTCTACTGTGTATGTATCTTATCTCTGGTGAAATATAAGCTACTGTGAGTTGGTAAAACAATACACAAAGACAATACTGTTGCTCATTATAATATTGGCCTGTCCTAAGTGAAGTAAATTCCTGACCCGATTTATGTTTTGGTAGATCGTCCGTATATTAGGGACCAGCAGGCTGTGGAGCAACTCCAGGAAGCCATGCTAGAGGTGCTTAGAAAGGTCTGCAAGCTAAAGCACCCTCAGGAGCCACAGCATTTCGCTCGGCTTCTGGGTCGACTGACCGAGCTGCGAACCCTGCATCACCACCACGCTGAGATGCTGGAGTCATGGCGCATGAGTGACCACAAGTTTAACCCACTGCTTTGTGAAATCTGGGATGTACAATGACCCTTCAAGAAGCGGGCAAAGGAAGTGAGACATTCAAAAACTTTTAGTCATAGTTTCTAGGAGTTGGTGGTAATTTGGGAGAGACAGAGTGTGTGCAGTCAGGAATGCAGCCAAACGATGAATGTCATAAATATGGTCATATGGTCATTAATCAATAAAATGCTTTAGGAATGAAATATTTATGATATAAATGCTAATAAAATATGACTGTTCGTATTTTTTTTATTTGTCTAATTTTTTGGTTAAATTATTTGTCCAAAATAGAAGTAGTTCATAGTTAAGAATTTGTAGACAATGTGTCCAAATATCTCAGGTCCAGCAGAGTTTAAATACTAATTCACCTTATTTTAATTATATGTGTATAAGACTTACACAGTACACATTGCACCTGTAAAAAATGACAAAAATGGTGGCAATGGTAACAAGGAAACATTTCCTGAGAAGTAACCTTGGAAGGAACCGGACTTAACTGGGAATCCATTCTTATCTGGGTGACAGCAGAGTGTGTAAGTATTGATAATGTCTTTTCTACATACATCTATATCCAAACCGAGTTGTGTCCAGAAGCTAAGCAGAATTTTATTTGCTAAATCATATTAATTTTTTTGTAGTTGTCTTGCTTACATCATACCAATGTTTTTAATCTTTATGCCTCCCGCATCCCGTTACCATAATATTCGGGGTTTTTTTCATTTAATATTGCATTTTGTGTTACTATTGTTCTTTGACATATCAATATAAAAAAAACCTATCTGTCATTTCATGTACTCTTGGAAGCCACTTAGTTTGCTTATGCCTTGGGCCGACTCTGGTGTAAAGAATGGTGCGGTATCAGAAAATTTGATTATGCAGAGCATGTGTTTGGCTGTGTCCCTGGATGCTATGTTTTGTCGATGTTCTGATATGTTGCATAATAACAAATACTACTACTACTACTAAAAATAATAATAATACTACTAAAAAAAATAATAATAATCATTATAATAATAATAATAATAATAAATAATGGTCCTCTTACAATTTGTAAAATGACCTTGTAACTAATAAATGTGAACTGCAAACATATAGTGCAGAGTGCAGGTTGATTTGGTAGCTTAATTGATATCTTTGTATATCAGAGGATTTAATATGCCGAACCATTTGATCGTGTCTGTTTGGATTATAACCATATAATAACCTGTGTTAACTCTTCTTTATTTAAAGCTTTATAACATCAAATCATCCCATGTAACCATTAACAACTATGGGATGATACATTCAACTTAGGTTCAAGACAGAAAACATCACCACTGAAGAACAGGCTTGTCCTGGATCACTGGAAATATTTATTTTGCTACTAAAAGAACATTTTTTAAAATGACAATAATATTACAAAAGCTGATGTGTGTTGTTTTATACTAAAATTTTATAATAAAGTCTTCTCTGTCTGTTAAATGTTTTTCTCTTTACGTAAAATAACCCACAGAAAATAAAGATTACTTATCCGGCATAAAAATAAGTGCCATATCCTACCTGCACAAACTTATACAAGATGTTTTAAATAACAGAGAAATTAGTTGATAATCTAATAATCTAAAAATAATCTATTGTGTCACAAAACAATATTAGTGTATGATATAATGCATAAATAAGGTTAATAAGTTAAAAGAACTATCAAGTTCTGGTCCATAGAATGTTACTTTGGGTACAGTAGAAACCCTGTAAAGGTTGTGTAACGTCCCTGGTTGCTGTAAACAGCGTAGTGCTTGTCTTGCTGGCTGTAAAGCCAAATGATGTCTCCTTGGTTTAGGAATAATAACAAACTTTGACTCTGCATACCTCGATTCTGTGCTGTGTCCTCGTCAAACACCATGGCCTGCACCTCGCCTGCTCCTTTCATTAATTTCACCGACACAGCCCGTCGAGGGTACTTTCCTACCGTAAATGAAAAGTAGTACACTCCTGGAAATCGGCATACAAATTTGCCAGAAGATTTGTTGAAATGGCCACCAATGTTGACATACTCTACATCAAATGTCAAAGCCTCTTTCTTGTCTTGTTTACTGATTTCTCCCAGCAGAGAGGAGGTCCTAGCTACTGAAAATGCAGACCGGAGTTCCTCAGGGGCATCTCTCCAGCTATATCGGGGGTGTCCATGGGGTAAGCACTCAGTGCCAAGGTGATTGTTCAGGTATCTTAAACAGGACGTATACTCATGGTATACTAGATAGCCAGAGAAAGTAATATAAGGGGCAAAATTGCTGTAAAGGGCATAGTTCGGGTTCTGCTGCACCAGAAGCCATACTGTGTCCATGGGTGACAAGCTAATCATGGTACTCTGGCTCTGCACTTTTCGGCCTTGTTTCCTGTGCTCGTTATAGACCATTGCCTGAACTTCCTGTCTGTTCTTTACCAGCATCACGGACAGCAACTTCTTGGGGTATTTTCCAACTGTCAGTGTGAAGTAATATGCACCAGCGATCCGGCATTGAAAAAGACCCGTGTTTGGGTTAAAGTCACCACCCACATTGACAAGCAGGCGGTCAAAGGTCACGACTGAATGAAGACCACCCAAAAGGCTGGTGCTGCGTGTGGCAGAGAATGCTGAACGTAGGGTGGGCACCGTTTGAGAAAAAGGGCTGACACAGGTGATGAACAAAATTGTTTGGCAAATTACATTTCTAGTCAAGGTCCAGAATAAACCTAAGAATGGGAAGATTTTATCTTAAGTGCACATGTAACCAGGCATGATTGACAAAAAAAGAATAAAATATAAAACATTTAATTTTGCAATGTTGTTAGAAATTATATCATACATACATCATTATATATTTATAATAATAACTATATCATAGTTATATCATACATTACGTTTTAAACATTTTATTATATTTTTATGTTAAATGTTTGGATTCATTTTGCAAATTAAGAAGGTAAATAAATAAAATAAGAATTTCTTTTATATTTTAATTACTTAAAATCCTAAATCCTAAACACAAAAAAGCAAACATTCTAATTACTGAACTCAGTGTCCCCCTTGGACTCAAATGTATCTATTTTAATTTTAGACAGATTACAGGCATTTACATCAAGCATTACTGTTTGTGTAACGAATCCCCTGAGTAGTTTATTTACACTCGTGCATATTTGGCGAAGCAACAACCATAAACTAAACTAGAATTGACTTAGCTTAGCAAACCTTAGCTTATCTTAGCTTAGCCTAGCTTGACTTGACTTGAACACTTAACAAAACAACATGAACATGAGCTTGACAACTCGAGTTAGTTTAGCTTGACAGACTCACAACGGCATTACCGGAACAAACCGAAATCCTCGACAAAGACAAAGGGAAACACAAGGACTACAAATACACATGACAAACCAATTGCAACATGACAAATGGACAAGGAGGTCACATGACAGGAACACATGGGGAAGGATCACATGGCAAGGACAAAACATAAAGTAAACAAAGGCATAAACAAAATAACAAGAACTCAAAACATAAAAGCAATATAAACATGAAACATAAAACGTGGAACAAAACCTAAACATGAACATCAGCCATAACTTTACAGTATGTACCATTTAATGATTTTACAGAGACTTTACTAGAATCTGGAGGTCCTCTTGTGACCAGCTAATGTTTAGATCACACCACAGGAGCGAGTTTAGAAGTCTGGTTTAGGCTTGTCAGAATGCATTTCTTCTTTTCTTATCGAGTGCTCACTGGAAGGGGTAGCTGCTCTAATGCAGCTGGTTTTGTCTGTTCACTGTGTGCACTGAGGTTTAAAGCCTGTAGATTAGCCATCGGCTTAGTGTCCCTGTATCCTACAACAATACAAATCTGCGAATGGTTTATGCAACGCAAGAAATATTATTTGACTGGGTTTTTTTTTAAGGAAACATCCTGTCTGAGAGCAACATACAAAAACAAGCAAATATATAAAGACTCGGTTGATGTAAAATACATAATTGATGAATAAAATAATTCTTTTATTACACTGTAGTTCTGAAAAAAGCTTTCGTGTCACAACCGGTAAGCAGAAAATAAGTAAGATATAAATCATTTCATTTTAAAAATCTGTTTGTCTGTCTGTCTGTCTGTCTTCCTGTCTATCTATCTATTTATCTGTCTGTCTTATCTACCTGTCTGTCTGTCTGTCTTTTAACACAATATTTGCATGCTTCAAATTTGCCAAAAAAAAAAAAGTTTACAAATGAAAATTTTGAAAATTATGAAAAGTTCATAATTGTTTAACAAATTATGCAACAAATTGTGCATCAAAACAACTGGAACTTGAAGACACAATGACTGCTATATCCGCTTGTCTTTCTCACTAAGTGTTAGTGAAACTGTACATTACATACCTGCTCCAATATGTTGAAAAAAGGTCATGATTCCTACAAGCCTTATTCCCCTGTTCCTGAAAAAGACCCTCTCACCCTCTGGTACTAAAGTGATGAACGATTCACATTTTTGACGTAATAAACTTGTTCTATGGATGGCCATTGTGGTCCAAATGGAAAACATACATAAGGAATAAAGTTACCCACCACTGATATTTCACCACTTATATCCGCTTCATCAAGTATTACCCATTTGGACCTTTTATTTGTTTACTCTGGACTTTAATTAATATGAAATGCACTGTAATATTCTGGCAGCTGGGTTGCCAAAAACCCCCAGTAAAATAACGGAAAATAAGTGTCCCCAGAACCTAGTAATTTTCTGTGACAAAAATGCAGTTTATAACTGTTATATTACATGGGTTTTTCTGTATTTTCTTTCTTTCTTTTTAATGTTTAATGAAATATTTTTGTTTGTGTTAAAACAATAAAATTGGCCACATATAAAGAGGACACACACCAGATGCAGGCAGTGCAAAACAGTGTTTTTATTTCCCAAAAATGTCATTACAACAATAGATTTAACATAACATTTTCAAACTAGAAGAACAGCGTAAATAAAAAATTGTTGAGTGTAATGTTAATGAAACAGCCTTTTAAACCCGTGTAGTACTTGTGTGTAACTAAATAAAGGAAGACTTTGGGAGACTCCTTCTATTCAGAGTCCGCAATTTTGGTTGTCAAACTTTAGGCTTTCTTGGTCTGTAACTTAACACTAACAGAAATTTCAGCAAATAATAGTTTATTAATTTAATAAATGATGATGCAAGATGCACCAGTGAAGCTGTGAAGCCACACAGTGTAAAATTGCGGTCATTTAGTAGTTAATTTAGTAGTCATGTTTAACTTAGAGTCTAGAATAAAAACTATTATAATTACAACAACCTATATTGAAAATAAAGGACATGAATACTTGGACCACACCCATCATTAAACTTGCCTTAATTCAGTTACACACCTCTATCTTGCATTATTGTTTCATTACTGTATCTTGCACGATTGTTAAGCTATTGTCTTGACAAAACCAGTCCACAGACATCATATCAACACCTCCTTAATCATTCTGTCACGCACCTACTAGAAAGGCGATAATTGAGGACAGGCGGTAACTGAGGACAGATGATTGTTTGGACCTCTCAATAAAAACAGGACACAGAGTTCAACAGTTAATAGTGTGGATATGTTTAAAAAGGAAAATACAGTACTAGTATTCTGAGAGATGTGTATAGTCTGTTATAAATTATAAAGTAATACATAAAATACTTAAATTAATTAAAGTATAAAGTAAAAAAAGTATAATGTTTATAAAATTGTGTTAGAATATCAGCAGATACCTTCTTGAAACACGGCACAAAATTCTATTAAAATGGTCTGAAATTATTTTATTGTTTTTAAGTAATTGACACTATTGTCTTTAGTTTACCATTTAACAACAACACCATAAATTAATTTAATAAAATAAAAAGTTCACAGAATATTCTAGTAAACAATGCAATTGAAATGTGATTAGATTAAATAACCCCTTTGTCCCCCTCTGGATAAAAGTGTGTCTGTGTATTTGTGGACAATTTTACTGAAATCTTCCCTTTCTTTCCCATTTCCTCTCTATTTTTGTCTCTCTCTCTCTCTCTTTCCTTTCTTTGCTCGTCCCTCTGCCATACTGTTATAATTTTGTATAGTAACATATCTAGGCCTATAAAACTATAGATTTTTTTATAATTTTTTTAGTGCCCTTATTAGTAATGAGCTACATTTACTATGTCAGGCTCACTTACCTAACAATTCCTTTGTGTACCACTTTGTGTTTGGGCTTTGGGTACCACTCTGCCTTCCCTGTCTTAAAAATATTTAGACCAATCAAAATTACTGTTACATGTCAACGGGTTGTTGAAGCAACAATGGATGATTAATTATTGTGATCGGCTTTAAAGAATTACAGATATGATGCTACAACATTATTTGGCAAATTTTAGCTGATAACCCATGTAGCTGACTTCCCCCTACCTGATGCTTTTCCTAGGTTAATATGTTATGCTTTATTCCATAAACGGTTTGAGCTGTTTAATGCAGCACGCTAACACAATTTTTTTAATATATAAAAAATATGGACATTTAAGAGTTAATATGTGTTGCCTGGGGCAGTACAATGGCTTAGGGGTTCAAATTGCTGCCTCACAGCAAGAAGGCTTCGATTCCCCTGCAGGGGTCTTTCTGTGTGGAGTTTGCATGTTCTCCCTGTGCTTGTGTGGGTTTACTCTGGGTTCTCTGGTTTCCTCCCACAGTCCAAAAACATCTATGTTAGGTTGATTTGGGATTCTAAATTGCCCATAGCAGTGTGTGGCCCTGTGATGGACTGGCAACCTGTCCAGGGTGTCCCCCTCCTCCCTTTTACCCTTTCAGAGCTGGATGGGATAGACTCCAGCAGATCCCTGTGACCCCGAATTAGGGAATAAGATAAATCAATTGTCTGTTACGTCGACAATTCTACAGTTTGGAATGCAATGATAATAATTTGTTGTTTCAAAAATGTATTTACTTCCAACATCATGAACTCGAAATACTCTCTGTAAACTTCGAATCGAAAATGGCGCCGATTGTATATCCCCCCCCCCCAAAAAAAACAACTACATTAACCATCATGCTTTTCTCGCATGTTGGGCGCAGTGGGGACGTGACGCAAGGCGCTGAAGGCGTGAGCGCTGCGTCTCTGCGAGGAAGAGGCACTGAAAGTCGAAGCTAAAACCGCATTCAAGACAACATGGCAGGATTGCCCCGCAGGATCATCAAGGTAACTGTAAAGCGACCTCCATTGTCCAGAACACACACACGCCCTGAATTATTGCATCGAAACCATCCTGGGAAGCGCGTAAGGCGGCGTGCACGAAAGCAAAAGCCGGTTCTAATTCGCTCCTGCGAGCTAAGTGCTTGCTAGCGACTTCCGTTCAGCTCCTCGCTCTTATAAGGGAGGGTTAAAAATACATGCACGCTAGAGTTGAAGCAACAAACATGGCGGATGGCCTGTTCCTGTCTTCATTATAGTTTGCAAACGTACAGAAGAAAATGAGGACTAAATGGTACATATTGCGGTGTACGAATGCAGGAAAAAGGCTTACGAACATGCTAGCTGACTAGCGCGCTAGGTGGCTAGTCATTACCGCTGCCATTCATTGATTGAGCCTCGATAGCCCGGTTGTGCTATGCTAGTTTTAGCTTTAGCTGTAAAATGGGCCAAACCAGGTGCGGTTGGACATACAGAATTAACCGCCATCCTACCAATCAGGGCCAAACATCGTTTACATCGCATTAGCGAAATAAATCGCCATTAAATCTTGTTGGATTTTTTTTAAGTAGGCGCAGTGTAGGAAACAGAACTAGCTGACTGGTTATAATTTTCTCTGCTAGGCCTTGCTAGCTATTAGCTAACCGGCAATTTTAGTGATGTTCGAATGCAGGGGTCGGACCGCTTTAAATGTTCGGATTAAAGCAGTTTAAGGTTAAACCGATCGTTTTTATGTGCATCATTTGGGTTGTTTGGGATTAATTTTTAACCGAACTAGGCGTTTTAGCCGACCGATAAGTCATCCAGTAACGAAGCGATGGTATCAGATGGTCGGGTTTTTTTTTTTTTGTTAAACAGTCAGTCAGATTCGCGATAGGTCGTAATTCGTTTAGCTTCGTGGAATAAAAAGAAAGAAAACACACTCCAGACAGACTTTTGTCAGTGCTTTAACATTATCGTGACTCATGTTAATGTAAATGACTGGTCAATTTTTTTTATTGTAGCCTGGAAGGAAAAGGCGTAGCCCAACGCTGGTATCGGTCAGGTTGTCCCCCCTCCCCAGCCGCGAGTGCGGAATCTGATTCATCCGTCTGAGGATTTTCAAACACATTTGATCTGATTTGGTTTTTGACGAATGATTTTGCTGAAACGAGCTGTAATTAAGGTGATATGCGTTGGAGTTTTACCACAAAAGCCACACTCATGCAGGCTGTTGTGTATGCAGTGTGCATCACTGTGCGCTTGGCCTCCTGAGTGCTGATCTTCGGATGGGCGGCTGGGATTTGGCTTCAGTCTCGTCTGGTTTTTGTGTATGTGAATAACGCGAGACATTTTAGGGATGTTTAGATGATGAAATTTCAAGGTTCAGCACCTAAAGTGTGTTTTACAGCACCACGATTTGATTTGACATATTTAAGCAAATGCATCTTTCTGGGTCCCACACATGCCTAAGGGTTCCGAATCGAAGGGCATGTCGGAGCCTAGAGGTTAAGGTGATGGACTGCTGAGAAAAGGTTTAATTCCCAAGACCACCGATCTGCCACCGCTGAACTCTTTCTATTTACGTTTCTGGCACTTGGCAGATGGCCTAATTTATTTATTTATTTATTTTTTAAAAATCCAACTAAGCTGGTTGAGGGCCTTGATCAGGGGCTCAGCAGTGGCAGCCTGTTGGTCTGGGAATCAAACCTGCAATATTTCCAATAAAATTACATTTCTGGCACTTGGTAATAGAGTTGGACGATATTGAAGAAAAATGTGCTTTGCCCAACAATACGCTATTCAATAAATGATATACTCTTTAAAATTATATGAAGAAACATATGTTGGTTATATTATTATTTTTTTAAATATTGCATCATCTATTGAATATCGTATTGTTTTAATCATATCGCATTTTGTGCAGCGCTGTGCCAGAACTGTGACATGAATTCCTTCTTTGGAAAGATTGTTTGATTCTCAGACCGACATGCTGCCACTGCTGGGCCCCTGATCAAGGCCCTTAACCTGCAACTGCTTAGTTGGATTAAAAAAAAGATATATTTACATCTATGGCGTTTAGCCGACACCCTTATCCAGAGTGACTTGCATATATAACTGAAAAACTGGGGGTTAAGGGTCTTGCTCGGGGGCCCAGCTGTGGCAACTTGGTGGTGCAGGGAATCGAACCCCCAAAATGTCGGTCTTAGTTTTAAGGTAACCAAAAATGTGTAGTGTTTTCTCTTCGTGTTGCTACTTCAGATTTACATATTCTACCTAAAACTTCAGTCTGCATATTTTCATCTCTTCAAAAAACAAATTATTGCTATATCTTTTGAAGTTTTGTCACTAAATCATCAAGAGCAGCTGCAGGCGCCTCAGGCTGGCTCATCTTTCAAGATTTGCTTACTATTAGCTTGCTTCTTGATGGTCTCGTGTCGAAGCACATAAATGCATATCTGGCAACCGCATGGCAGATATTTTACTATCAGCACTGACCCAAAACTTTGACCACACAATATTATTTAAAAT
>VCAZ01000011.1:7119850-7148421 GCA_005784505.1 Bagarius yarrelli
TCACGTATCGTATTGTGAGTTCCTTGCCAATACACAGCTCTAGACATTATCATTGGAAAAAAAAAAAACCTTTATATCGGCATGGCTTCAGGGGTAGAGTTTGATGTAGATTGGCCAGAGATTAAAAAACACTTGACAAGGATGGGAGTTGTTGTCTTTCATTAAGTCCGTATTTGCTGCTTGGGAATTTGGGCAGATGCTTTTGATTTGACGGGCAGGGTAGACCGTATTAATTTGTTTTTTAAATTAGTTTAAGACTGCATGGATCTGTCTCACTCTTTTCGTGGTGAAGTTTTGTAGGTTGGGTAGAGTTATTTTCTGTTTGCGTTATAGGTGCGCCTCCATGTGATAAAGTTATTTAAGTAACGAGGTGTCCGTTAACTATATTACAAGACATTGCGGCGGTGCTTGTTCTCATGGAGCCGTAGCGAATTTAAAAAATTTGTTTATCTCCCTGTTTTTTATTGCAAACGATTAAACTGAATTAAACATTTTACTTCCAGCTCTGTGTAAAATGGAGGAATTTGTGTATTTTACAAAATTTTGCTTAGTCACACTTGCACAGATAATTTTTCACATTATAAACTAAACCAATGATTGAGCGGACCCATTAAACGGATGTGGTAATATCAGTGCCAATTATTAGCCTAACTGCTAATAAAGTATAGGCGCTAGTTAGCAAGTTCTGGTTCTAACCTGTTTTTTTGTTGTTGTTTTTTTCTTTATTTGTGTGTGTGTGGCTAGGAAACTCAGCGTTTGTTGGCAGAGCCCGTTCCAGGCATCAAAGCAGAGCCAGATGAAGGGAATGCTCGCTACTTCCATGTGGTCATTGCTGGACCGCAGGACTCCCCGTTTGAGGGAGGGACTTTTAAACTTGAACTCTTTCTTCCTGAAGAATACCCAATGGCAGCTCCGAAAGTACGCTTCATGACCAAAATATACCATCCTAATGTGGACAAGCTGGGGAGAATATGCCTAGATATTCTAAAAGGTACGTAACATAAACAGACTATTTTGTTTAAAAAAAAAAACAGTAAATAATTTGGAGGTAATATACCTAAATGTGTTTTGGTAATGATTGAGTTCTCTTGCTAGGCCGATTCAAAATTATTCCACGCAGTAAACCGCAGTTTACTGTTATTTAGGTTATTATACATCAAAACATCTATATATTAAAAAAAAACCCAACAATCAGTCCTAACAGCTGGAACTGGTTACTGTTTAGTATGCAAATTATCAGCCGTTGAGTATTTTTTGAGCGTTGTGATTCTATTAACTTTCGACAGTATAGAGTATTGTAAGGTAATAAACAAAAATTAGAATTAAGCTGTAGAAGTCTTCCTAGTTTACTCAAGGCAGTTAGATGCCCCAGGAGATTTTTGTGATGAGAACATTTTCATGCATATCTGTATGAATTTAAGTGATAGGATTTTGTTGTTTTTTCTTTTACTAATTGTAATTAAAGTACTAGAAGTTAATAGATACATTTTTTATATACATGTAGCTCAACCAAACCAGTTATATACCCTAAAAGTACTTTTGAAATTCACTAAAATAATGCTATATTTTTAAAAAGTAGGAATTTAATTTTAGACAAGTTTGGGTTTTTTTTTTGACCAAGCGGATGCTATTATGGTGCCATGACCCTGTTTACACCTGGCATGACATCAGGCTTGAGTGAGACATGCTCTGTTCACACCCTACATGCCGCTTCTTTGATGGCTTGTTTTCAGATTTCATGTAATGTTTCCGTTTGAGTGTGTGTGTGTGTGTGTGTGTCACTGTTTTCATGCTGGAATCCATCAACTTGCTATTCTCTGTAAAGAGAATAAATGGTCTAAATGTGGTTTCAATGATTTAAAACAATCTATAGGTGATTTTAATTGGGTGCTTTAATTTCTTTCAGTTTCTAGCAAAGGCGTAGCCGACCTACATGTCATGATCATGTGACCTACTAAGGATCATGCACAGTTCTGCTTCGTGCTACAGGTCATTAAAATAGATATGAAAATATTCAGACTGCTTGCATTTATGGGGTGGAGCTGGTGTGGTTAAAATTTAGCCACAGTACAGACACCAAACGTACATGAAAATGAACATTTGAGTTTAAGCGTCTTTTATCAAGAAATCCTAAACATAGCGATAAATGAGAGCACATGACTGTTAGACCACATCGTTTCTACAAAAATGTGTAATATAAGTGCCTTAAGGCAAGTCACGGTTATATAATTGGGAAAACCAGCATAAAAATTAGTTTTGTATAATTTCCAGTTTTGTTTCTAACTTTATACTAGATTACATTTTACAGCATTTGGCAGACGTCCTTATCCAGAGCGACTTACATTCATCTCATTTATACAACTGAGCAATTAGTGGTTATAGGCCTTGCTCAGGGGCCCAGCAGTGGTGGCTTGGTGAAGCTGGGAATTGAACCCACATTCTTCAGGTTGGCAATCCAACACCTTAACCATGAGCCACCACTTATTATTATACAAGAATTTGTGTTTGTATTATCATAAAAACATAGTATTTGCTCACCCTATGTGACAGTTCCTAGTTTTTGCTTCCTGCTTGATTGGATGTGGTGTATCCAATTACCCACTGGCTTTCTGTCAGCCTGACATGGCTGCTGTTTCATTTTTATCTCCTGTATCAACATGCTGCCTTTTTTGAGGAAGTGGATGTACTTGGTATCACAGCCCTGCAGTATGTTTTGGTGTGGGTTGGTGAGCTAAAGATAAAGTAATTTTTATATATATTTCAGATTATCTGCTGGCTCTTTTATTTAATATTTTGACTTTTATGTAAGCTTCATTTTATGTCTAATCCAACCTTTTGTTCATCTGCAAGTTTCTGTGGATCAGTAACTGCTTCAAGTTGCTTTTAACCATTGCGAAGTGCGTATGTTTATATTTCCTCAACCGTTATTACCTAAATGAGCAAAGATGAGTGCACACTGGCTGCTGCAGAAAACAAACTTGTGTCCAGATGGCAAACACAGCAAAGCTTGTTTCCTGTCAGCATTAGAAAGCTAAAAGATGTTTAACGAGTACTTGTACACCAGAAGAAAAAGGAGGAGGTACCCGCTACGTCAGATTTTGTTGCCACTGAACAATTTGATTAAATTGCGTATTTTTCTAGCTTATATTTGATGTTCCCATTGCACTACTGTATATTTATCATAATCGTTACCATTTTCTGCTTAATGGCCAGTTTAATAGCCAGCAGGGTTTCCTCGGAAAACCGTGCAGTTACAGCTAAAATAAATGCAGCTGTGATCTTTCATCTAGTGTAAATATTTAGTACCCTTGGACATAATGCAGTTGCGATGTTGGGCTGATCTCAAGCACAGTACTGAACCCGTCAATCTCCTCTGTAGCTCAGATATAACAGTATTTCTCAGTTTACTGTACAGCAGTTCCGGCGTACAATTAAATACTAAGCACTGGCCATATATTGGTTTGTACGACTTTGAGTGGATGTATAGGGTTAAATTGCTTAGAGTTCCTTTGTGAAGGTGACTCCAAAACTGTTTTTCCACTTTTTCGTGCCTGACCTAAGAACCGAGTATTTGGCATTTATTATAATTGCTCAAAAATGTCGAAAGACTCTCCTGGTTTACATTTTTCTAAACTCTTAGAGAGGACAACAGCTCTATCCAGTGCTCTTTCTTTTCTGTATTAATATAACATGTGCTAGATTGCTGTTTGCTGCTTTTGTCCTTATCCTCTTGCCTCCCTTTTTTTTCCTCTCAACTCCTTCTCCCTCTGCCATAATATATTTTCCAGATAAGTGGTCCCCAGCCTTGCAGATCCGCACAGTGCTGCTATCAATCCAGGCATTACTAAGTGCTCCCAACCCCGATGATCCTCTAGCAAACGATGTTGCAGAGCAGTGGAAGACCAACGAAGCTCAAGCCATAGAAACAGGTGGGTTGCCGCTAAATAGTGCTCAACAATGTTTTATTTTAGTTTGCGTAACATCCTCCTTGCTTTAGACAAAGTGAAGGCTCATTGGGGATGTCAGTATCAGGGCCGATAGTAACACTGAATCAGTAAATTAGATTTAAACCTGCAGGAAGATTTGGAACATCTGATCTTAGATCAATAGCAGGTATTGGCCAGAATTTAGATTAGTAATTGTGTGTGTGTGTGTGTGTGTGTGTGTAATTCTATGTGGAAGCTTGGTAGTCAATCCCATGTCTCCATTTTAAAACCATAGGTATTAACCATAAGAGGGTCCCGTTTTACTTTTATAATATTTAGCTTTTACACTTGATTTTGGAGGGTGTTACATTAAGTTACATTAACCGTGTTATTGCTTAAATTATAAATCATGACTAGTTTGAAGCAAACTAGTTTCTGCCAGTATAAACAGTACAGACCTGAGTAACTATAATCCAACAGTTACGGCTGTGTAAAAATATCCATTTTTGTCACTATAGTGTATCGATATTCTAACCTCTGGTATCAATATGTATTAAATGTAATAAAACCTAAATGACAACAAATTACAAAGTGTGTCAAACAATTTACTCGTCCGCTCCTGTAGTTGTCGCAGACACATACGGTCTCTGAAACAAGGATGGCAAGGAAAAATACTGGCCCGTTTATTTTTTACATATTAAAATGTATTTTTATGCAATCTATTTCGATATATTGCTTAGTGACCCATGTATAGTAATATGTATTGTATTGTGAGACCCTTGCCGACACACAAGCCTACTAAGAACCAAGGAAAATTCCAACAGAAACATGCTGAATCTGTAATTTACCCAGGAATTTGAGAGTAATTGCACTACAGATACATTGAGGAGCACAATTAGTCCAGTGTCATGTTTCTAACATCACACAAGCTTTTACATTAAGCCACATTATTAATATTGCTGTGTTTTTGTTTGTTTGTTTTTTTTCCCAGCTCGGACATGGACCAGGCTTTACGCTGGGAACAATATCGAAGTCTAAAAGAAAATTGGGGGGGGAAGAGGAAAAGCGGGGGGGAAAAAGGAAAGGGGGGGGGAAAAAAGCGAAAGTCAAGTGTGAACACAACTACTCCTATTCTGCCAAGACCTATTCATTTGCATTTAAAGGACACAGGGATTAATGTTAGAATTAAAAAAAAACAACCGTCGAACATATATTAAAGGAACGAGAAAAATAAAGAATGACACCTGCATTTAATTTGTGATTTAAAGGCACACTAGAAAAAAAAAATCAAGAGAAAACCATCTTTGAAATAATTCACTACTGTTTAAATGCATGGGCAGAGGATTTAGATTTATTCACATGGCTTTGTTTTTCCATTGATCTGGGGGGGCTCAAGGGTGGAAAAAAATGTGGCTGTCATTCATAAGTCCTGGCATATGGGGGGTGGGGGGGTGGTGGGTAAACTTTTTACATGGTTTTTGTTTTGTTTTTTCTTTTAACCTCTGTTTTTTTTTTTTTTTTGTTTTGTTTTGTTGTTTCCTCTCATGGAAAACTAGACACCTTTTTCCTGGCAAACTGCAAAAGTGCTCCCCTTTTAGAAGGTCTAGAGGGAAAGATACGAATGAAAATACAGCTTCGCTTTAAAAAAGAAAATGCCATGAAGTGAAAATAATGACTTTTTTTTTGAAAGTGGGACTGATTAGAGTAAATTAACATGGAATAGCCTTCCACCCTCACATTAACTATTGTGGCCGCTGATCGTGTAGACTCTAACATAGGCTTTTATTCTCTCTCCTTTTTTTTTTTTTTTTTTTTTTTTTCTCTCGACCGCAGGCGAAATGCAAGATTGTACCATGAGTTTTAGTATAACAGTTCTCTTACTGTATTCGGTGTTAGTATATATATTTTTTATTATTATTTTTTTTTTTCCATGCCGTCACTGTACTAATTGCACTCTCTGAACTCCATCACTGATGTGCTCCTTCTCCTGTGTCTGACACAGTCTTAGTGCATTGAGCTTCATTTGCTGTTTTCTTCCCTTTAGCCTTTATTTTGCGAACTTAGGCTGCGTTGGAACTGGCAGATTTGTGAACGGTGAGATGTTCTGGAAGTGAGGTGTACAAGAGCCTACCGTGATCAATGAACGCTTGATCTCCATTTCCAAGTTCAGTCTTTGCTTTGAGACGTCTCGATTCACTGTATGTAAATTCCTTCTTTCTAAAGGGGAGAATGATTTCCTGCTTTCTGAATGACATGAACACAGCCCACATACTTTGTTCTTTCTGTAAATAAAATCTGTTGATTAATAAGATCTGTGGCGTGATTATTTTACACAGGGTATCTGCAGATAAAGTGACCACCACTGAATAACTTTAGTCTGTTTTATTCGTGCGTACGTTTTGACATTTATTTGCTTGGAATAGGTTATTTCGGTTATTATACCTCAGAAACTCAACACAGATGGTAGCCTTAGTCCAGAAATAAACCAGGGACTCGGGCTGAATGTCACTACTGGCCATGTGACAAATGTTCAAAGTCATGAACTGCAGCCTGATACTGTTTTTAACCGGTTATTTCATTCCTAAATATGAAACAAACTGTAGCACCTTAATTTTTTGTCTTTTGTTAGCTTAGACCACCTTTTTTATTGGTTGTCATCAGTTCGTGTTTAGGTAGATTTGTGAGCCACTTAAAGAAGCATTTACGTTTTCTTTCTTTGTATAAAAATAGGTGTTCTACACAAGCGCTCGGTTTGTGTTCCATGAGGATTGTCACATGGAAAAAATCTAAAGAACATTCCTTTTTTTATATACAAACAGTTTTGGCCTTTTAGAAAAATGGTGCTTTTCAAATAAACAACAGCTTTCAAGTGGTGATAAATATTTACGGACCTAAGAAATGATTCTTCACACCATTACACCACCCCCACCACACTGGAATGACACAAGGCAGACTGGGTGCATAAAGCCCTCTCTGGTTACTTACCCCATCCCACATGTTGCAGTATTGGATATGGATATGGCACTTTTGCAAGCTTTGCACATAGTAGTGTTGGATTGCACTATACACTCCATGTCAGTTACACAAACTGGTACACACTTTCTGCATGGCAGACACTGTTATTCAGAGCGACTTACATTTATCCCCCTTTTTTTTTATTTTTTTTTATAGAACTGAGCAATTGGGGGTTAAGGGCCTTGCTCAGGGGCCCAACAGTGGTAAAAACTGGTGGTGCTGGGAATCTAACCCCGATCTTCCAATTTGTCAATCAATCTGTCTGACTCATAAACTTATTAACTGTTTTTTCGACTCGACCCTTTTTTTGTCATTTAATTTATTACAGCTGCATCTGGACCACATGCACGGTGTTCAAGAGTGTCAGCCTGATTCGTGCAGTACTACAAGCCACGCCCCTGCCGTAACAAGCCACGCCCTTTCCTATCATTGTTTCCTACATCAAGTAAAACCCCATACAACGGAAACAGCTATTCAGCAGTCGCTAATAATTCTGGGTAATAGTTAGAGTAACGGCACAAATTTAAGTACATTTTCTAGGCCTGCCTAAACAACGTTTAACCCACATCTTTATGTTAAACTACCCTGACGCCATTTTAGGTGCTATCAGGGGTTTGAGTTAAGATTAGAATATGAGTAAATTTATTTACTTCTCATTTTCACATCACAACATATCCTGGCGCAAGTTTTTATGCTATTTTTTAAGTAGACGTTTCATATAATAGGCCTACCCTGCAATACGCGTGATTTATTACAGATTTATTTAAGGTGTTGCTACGCTATAATGACCGCTAGATGTCGCCAAAGACGCGCTTAAAGCTCTTTGGTGTTAAAAGTCGTTGCTGGTCCTTTAAATGTTCTAAGCGTCCCTGTACTACAGCGCACGCCTCCTTTCATTCCCTCTTTCCCGATTGTTTCCTTATCAGCCAGTGCACTTTTCTGCTTGTTCAGATTTCCGAAAGCCCGTTCCGTGTGTGTGTCTGTTTGTCCCGGTCGATGTGCACGCGTCTGCGCAGTGAGTGGAGGAGGAACCGCGAGTAAAGTGTGAGGAGCGCAGTCGGACATGATGCGCGCGGAGCTTCGAGAAGAACCACCATGGTGAGGAAGAGACCGAGAGCGAGAAGATCAGTTGAGAAGATCAGCTTGAAGCTCAAGAGATACACAGTGCATGAAGACCCTTCAGTATTCAGGGGCGAGTTTGTTGTACTGGTCTGAGAGGAAAACTCGGCGGAAATCCACATAGGAGACGGTGAGAGAGCACCAGAAACAGTTTACTTCTGCTTATGGAGAATTTCAGCGATCTGGAATACATGATGAAGTTTAAGCCGAATCAGACGAGGACGTACGACGGCGAAGGCTTTAAAAAACGGGCCGCGTGTTTGTGCTTCAAGAACGATCGGGAGGACGAGGTAGGATTTTATTCATTTTATTTATTTAGATCGGATTGTCAGTAGATTCATCCAACCCCTTTCAATCTGACGTTAATCGTGTTGGGCATTTTTATTCCGATCCAGGCATTTGCATGGAGCATTTTTGTTCGGATTGGATTTTTCAACTCATTGTAATCTGAATACTATGTTCCATGTAAACGCACTTACTGCTATCTGATCAATGACACCGATTGTCCAACAATTATGAGCGATTTTAGCTGTTCCAAACCCTTAAAATGAACATACTTACACTTTGCTTAATATACACTCCTTACACACACATATAAACACAGTCCTATATGCTAAACACATGGTAATATACTTAAATACATGTGACACACACTCCGATAAACCCTATATCAATATATACCTTGATCACACTTATCACACATATCACCTAGTGTCCCTGTCAACATACTCCCCGATACACGTGGGTGAACATTCTCTTGTACACATATACAGTTTTATATTGATTCTGATACACGGGTCTAAAAATGTCTTAACTTCACGCTGGTAACGAGAAGCTTTATCTCTCAACCATTTCATCTAATGGCAATGTCTCAATGTAAAGCTCAACATTCAGTGGCTTATAGTCTTTCGACACTATGTACAATTTCATATTTACTTCTAGACCCCTTGTATATAATACATTGCTATAATTAATAATATACATCCCCATATACTAGGGCTGTGTTGAAATATCAATACTATTACGATATTTTTACAATAGTGTATTGATGCATATTTAAATTGTTTTAAACTGATTTATGTTAATGCTAATATTTAAACACCTGGGTTCGAGGCCCACCAACGGCAAGCCTACCACCGTTGGGTCCTTGAGCAAGACCCTTAACCCTTCCTGCTCCAGGGGCGCTGTATCATAGCTGACCCTGCGCTCTGACCCCCAACTTACTAAGATAGGGTATGTGAAAAACGCATTTCGTTGGCTCTGCACACGTACCTCGCACAATGGCGATGACAATGAAGTTGAATATTAATTAATACTAATATTAATTTGTGTCTGTCAAACGACTTCCTCCTCCGTTCCTGTAGTTGTTGAGTCGTGGTCTCAGAAACAAAAATGGCGGAAAATATAAGGTTGTTTCCGGCTTTGTATTCGTTGTATTTTTAGCTATTTGTTTTCCTTTTTCATAAAGTATTGCAATATGTGTTATATTGCAGTAGGTCAGGATGTATTGTGTCGTGGCCCATGTATCGCATCGTGAGGCCCTTGCTAATACACGGCCCTACCGTATTCAGTCTGACCTGCATTCTGTTGTACATTCTAATACCAACTATATAGCAAAATTGGAACACATGATTATCGCTCTTATGTGAGATCTGTTTTATTAGTAGTGACTGGTGTGGTAGTGGGTTCATTCTCATATTCTTTTATAGGGCCCAAAATTGCTAATGCTCCATTGTATATAATAGCTGAAGCCTGATCTTTGCTGTTATAATAACATCCACTTCTCTGTGAAGGCTTTTCACTAGATTGGCTGTGGGTTAGTGCTCATTTAGCTACTAAGGTGGTTAGGTGAGGGCAACGGTCAGGGCTCGGTGCAAAACTTTTGGAAACTGTGTGTCTGACATCGATTTGTGAACAGGATCATTGTCATGCTGGTCAGCTTTTGGCTTCTTAAGGTTTTTGCACACTAAAGCTCGATATTTCCGTATGCATTCTCGTTATCCTAAAAATCCCCGAAAGATTCAAAGGTTATTTCGGGATGTCAGTTTGGTACTTTGCTAGCGATATTGAAGCCACATGTTAGAACAGAAGACGGCGGTATCGGGGAAGGTGTGCGCCAGGCATTGGAACCAATTCTATTTTGGTTTTCGCTTCTCAAAGCACCTCTCAAAAAAATCAAACCCAGTTCAGTTTTTTTTTTTTTTTTTATGACAGACGAGTCAGTGTGTAAATATGATTGACGTCGTATTTATATTTTACCGTGCGAAGATGTCGGACTCGGTGTGCGGAGACCTTTAGTTCCAGTAATGTTTGGGTAAAATTGCCAGTAAGTTCACTTGTGTGCCTTGTGTTTGAGGAGGAACCACATATGACTGATGGTCCAGTGTTCAGAAACCTTTGGCTTTATAGTGTACATCTATTTTATAGTGTATTTCAAGTATATCAGATTACATAGCATAGCTTTAAACACGTGTTATTTTTATATAGGCATGTCAGGCAATGGGCAGGCGTACACGGCAAAACGATGCACTATTGGAATCCCATTCACTCGGATATGTCTGTCCATGAACACTTTCAATCTACATATACAGAAGGGCACAGACCCAATCTATCTATTACGCAGGTGTTTAACATATTAAACTATTAAAGTTGGAAAACCCCGAGTACAGATTTTATTTTATGTAAATAGTCACTATTGAGATGTGTGCAGGGATTGGTCACTTATCCAAGCTTTTTATTGCTAAACCCCTGTTATTTTATCAACACAACACCAAATTAACTTTGTTTTAAATGTTTTGAAATCGTTAACTAACCATTTAAACATTACGTGTATTTTTAATTATCTAAATTAAATACACATTTATAGCATTTGGCAGTGACAGTCTGGTGGTCCTGGGAATAGAAGTCACTAATTTATCATCTTTACCACCGAGACACCATGTTTTATAACGACAGGCTGTGACTATAACCAGCAAAATGTCCCTTCATTGAAAACCATTGTTTTATATGATATAAGCTAAAAATCCCAAACATTTGTATACAAACTAAATACATAAATTGAATGTCTTTATTGCCATTGTAACACGCAACAAACACAATATGCCGACTTTATCTTTGTTCCAGCACATGATAGACATCAACTTATAAGGTAATTTATTTCATTGCCATGAACTCATGAAACCAGATACATATCACAATGCATTGGTCATGATAAAATATATTATAATAAATTGCAATACAATACATATTGCAAATGGCTAGAAATATAACCTATACAAAGCCGTAGACGTCCTTATTATTTCCGGCATGCTTGCTTCTGAAACAATGGCTGTATGTGACAGCAACACACAATTATGTAAATATTTTATATTTTTATATATATAAATAGTTTAACATAAAAACGATATGCATCAATATATATCGATACTAAAGTTTAGAATAGCGATACATGATCATTTTTTAAAAAGTATCGCAATAGTTATCTGTATCAATATTTTTACACAGCTCTAGTTTGGATACTGTTGGGTTCTTCATGCTGAAACATTTTGATTCTGAGTGATATGAATTAGCAGATGAGTGTGAGTTTCCTGCAGGGCAGGTCATAAAAAAATGTCCCCTTAGTGTCCTTGTTTTTCCTCTTTAAAATGCACTTCCTTTTACTTGAATTGAGAAAAAAAACCCTCCTCAGTTGTCGCATGATCATTGATAAGACGTGTGATTGCACTTAGACACAGAATAACAGAGATATTTCAATGCGAGCCTTGAGCAGCTGTGATTCGTATCTCGTGGTTATGAACCGAACACGTTTAAACTTGAGTTATTTTTGAATGAGCAAATTAAATTTTATAGTAATGTAGAGTCAAAGTCATAAATCCGAGCAACATGAATAGCTTCTTTTCTGTATGAGCAAAGTTACAACCAGATAATTGTATAAGATGTCCTTTTATGCTCACTTTACATAACATTTACTTATCCAGAGCGACTTACATTTATCTCTTTTATACAACTGCGCTTAAGGGCCCAGCAGTCGCAACTTGGTGGTGCAGGAAATCAAACCCCCGATCCTCCAATTAGCTGTGCTACCCCTCTGTATGCTACATATGCTGTAAGCCAGCAACCGGCATGACAGTGCCCTGACCTCGACCCCACTGAACACTTTCGGGATGAACAAGAATACAGATTGCACCCCAGACCTCCTTAACCAACATCTGTGCCTAAACTCATTTATACAGTTAACAGTTAAGGCTGATTTTGGAAAAAAATAAATAAATCCAGAATCTAGAAAAGAATGTTTGAAATAAATATATATGGCGTTCCAGTACATTGGTGCAGCTCCCATACACTTTGTGGTTATAGGGCTAGGCAGTATGAGAGTATAAATTGTTATTGCGGAATAAACTGTTAACCACAAAAGATATTTCAAAATTCTGTGTATGTAAATAAGTGGGCGTGGCTACCACAAGTCCAGGGTGTATAAGCCTGAGCAAGTTCAGGGCAAGTTTATTAAAATGTTTCCCAATGCTTTTACATTTTCTAACAAATACCTGTGAAAAGATGTTAACTGAAGAAAGAATAAGGTTTGTCCACACAACTGTGAAATCTGACATACAGTGGAATTTGGAAGTTCATATTTAATTTATTATATTTATCAAGACTAAAATAGTCAAAACTTGGTGAAAACTTGTGCAAGGCAAAAACACCAAATTAATTTTCAGGACCTGAAACCTTCTACCTTTTTTTTGAGGTCATAAGCAGCATTTCTCTTCCTCCAGACACGGTAAGTTGAGTTAATGCCGAAGAGCTTGATTTTGGTCTCATTTGACCACAACATCTCTTTCGGTTCTCCTCTGAATCATTTAGATGTTTATTGGTAAACCTCAGACGGGGCTGTACATGTGCTTTCTGAGGCAAGGGAACCTTGCGGGTGCTTCAGGATTTCACTCCTTCACGGCGTAGCATGTTGACAAATGTTTTCTTGGTGATTATGGTCCCAGCTGCCTTAAAGATCATTGACAAGATTCTTCAAGATTCTTCTCCCGGCCTTATTTCTCACCGTTATCATTATCATTGAAACTCAACGGGCGGAAATATTGTGAATAATCGGACCAACTGTTGTCACCTTCTCACCAAGCTGCTTGTAGGCCACTCCAACCTTGTGTAGGTCTACAATCTTGTCCCTAACATCCTTGGACAGCTCTTTGGTCTTGGTCATGTTGAAGTTTGGAATCTTATTGATTGCTTC
The DNA here is from genome assembly GCA_005784505.1 of Bagarius yarrelli. Taxonomy (NCBI): domain Eukaryota; kingdom Metazoa; phylum Chordata; class Actinopteri; order Siluriformes; family Sisoridae; genus Bagarius; species Bagarius yarrelli. The sequence goes on from VCAZ01000011.1 coordinate 7,133,153, forward strand.
TGTGGACAGGTGTCTTTTACACGGGTAATGAGCTGAGATTAGGAACACTTCGTTCAGGAGATTTCCTTTGAGTGTGCTCCTAATCTCGGTTTATCGCCTGTATAAAACCACCAGTTATTTCACTTATATTAAAATGCAAATCAATTTACAACTTTTTTTGCTGTCTATTGCTGTAAGAATAAACCATTACAATTAAAGACTGATCATTTCTTTGTCAGCGGGCAAACATACAAAATCAGCAGAGGATCAAATGATTTTTTTTTCCCCTCGTTGTAGTTGATTATATTTCAGCGTCCTTTACCCTAAATTTGTTGTCTGCCTGCGTTATTTCGGAATCAAATGAATGTCCTCGAGTTTGTTTAGTCTGCTCAGTGTTTATCTTCAAACCGGATTCAAAACATGGATTCTTCAAGCTCAGAATTAAAATAACTACCAAGCTTTTATTTAGCTTCTTCTAAAAACATCCCATCATATTCACAAAGATACTGTTTTTGCAGTTTAAAACTTCAAAACTGCATCTCGCACAATTCTAACACACCCTCGATTGGCTAAAAAAAGGGAGTGTAGAACTGGAGCATTTACAGTCTGTCCGAGTGAAGCATAATGCTTACGTTTGAGCTGTTCCACCCTGTACTAGAAAAGCACATCAGATTGTTCATATTTTAAGATATTCACCTAAATTCAACACACAGGGCACTCTAAGATTCCAGGAGCCATAGTGAAAAGGACACAGTCTTCTCCATGTAATTGTGAGAAGGAGGGGGCAACTAGGGGAAGCCAAATACCCCATGTGCCAAAGCACCAAGTGATCCATCAGCAGCAATTTATAGAACTGGAATGAAAGCGCTCGCCTTCCCCTGACAGAATTCTTTTACCCCGTCTTCTCGTTTCTCTTTTCTCAGGAGGAAAAGCAAAAAAAAAAGCACATTGAGCATTTGACCTTCTGTGACACTTTTTCCACTTCCTAACACGCACCTACTTTCTACGAATTTAATCCACTACCGATAAGGTTTCATGCCTTTTCTAGCTATAGCACAGCATGTACCTCTCGCCTTTCCTCTCGTATACTACGCTCCAGCACATCTCGTTTGTTTAATTAAAAAGGATTATCTCATGACTCTCATAATGATGAGAAGAGATGATGCTTTCATAACCAACATTTAACTTGGCATCTACTCAAACATGGTTTAGAGATAAACTTACGCATATGTTAAGTCAATTTTTAAAATATTTTTTCACGCAGTCATTTATCTCGAATACAACCCGAATTCTGTGAATGTTGAGACGTTCTTTAAAATTTGAACAAAATGAAAAATAAAATGGTTTTAAAGCACTTCACAATAGAACATAAATAACATACCACAAATATTTAAACCGAGAAATATTACGCCTTTATTCACTAAATGAGCTCGTTTCTAATTTGATGCCTGGGTCGGGACATGTTTACCATAGTGGAGCATCTGCTCTTTATTTATATAAGACGTCTGGGCATCGAGGTTATAAGTTTCTGGAGTTTTGGTGGTAGAATTTGGTCTGATTCTTGCCTGATACAGGTTTCCAGCTGCTGAAGAGTTTGTGGTCGTCCTTGAAGTATTTTTTGTTTAATGATGCGCCAAATGTTCTCTATAGGTAAAAGATGTGTACTGCAGGCAGGTTAAATCAGCACATAGATTCTTCTACTACAAATCCATGCTGTTGTAATAGCTGAAGTATGTGGTTTTGCATTTTCCTGCTGATTACACAAGGTCTTGTATGAAATAGATGTCATCTGGAGAGGAGCATGTGTTACTCTAAAACCATTATGTACTGTTTAGCATTCATAGTGCCTTCCAAAACATGCAAGCTGCCCATATCGTATGCACTTATACACTCCAATACCATCAGACATGCTGGCTTTTGTACTGAACGCTGATAACAAGCTGGAAAGGTCTCCCTTCCCTTTAGCCTGGAGGACACTGCGTCCATATTTCCAACAAAGAACTTTATATATATATATATAGAGGAAACTTCTTTACTTTGAATCAGTTCATTTTAAATAAGCCCACAGGACACAACGTCACTTCTGGACCATGCTTCCTTTTTGCAGGATAGAGCTTTAGTTGGAATCTGCAGATGGCGGGTGTTTACAGTGGTTTCTGGAAGTATTCCTGATTCCTGACCAAGGTCATCCAACAAAGGTTTTCGGCCTTGTTCTTTACACAAAGAGATTTCTCCAGTTTCCAGTCGTTTGATGTTTTGCACTGTAGATAATGAGATTTGCAAAGTCTTGCAAAGTATTTTACAATCTTTTATACACACTCTTTTACAGATTGGAGAGCCTCTGCCTATCTTTACTTCTGAGAGACTGCCTCTCTAAGCCGTCTATTTTATGGCTAATCATGTTACAGACCTGATGTCAATTAACTTAATTAGTTGCAAAATTTTCTCCCAGCTAAAATTTTCTCTCCAATCTTTTCAAAACTTATTGCTTTTTCAGCCCTTTGTTGACTTGTGCCAACTGTTTTGAGACCTGTAGCAGGCATGAAATTTGTGAATAAAAGTGTAAAATTTTTCATTTGGTATCTCTGCTCTGTTGGGATTAAAATATTGGTTTATGTGATTTGAAAGTCTTTTAGTTATCATTTTATTCAAATTTAAATAAGCATCCCAACATTTCCAGAATTTGTGTTGTATATGGTAATAAATGTCAGGGGAATAAAGTCATGGAGAAGATAATTCATGTTTGTTAGTGCGATTATTTTCTATGCACTATTAGCTATTGGGGAACCTTGCAAACTTTCCTATACAACTGCTTAACAAACATGGAACCACTTAAACACCCAGTTGGCACCACCAGATTTCCAATGCCCCCTGTCATAGTCTGAACGCCTAATGGAAGGCAATAATGCTCACGTTAATCGCTATTTTAAGTAGTTACGGGCTAGTTACTGTAGAAACAAGTGGCTAACTGAGTTGTTTGAGAAACGTCCTACATAAAAATATAAGACTCAACATCGCTGGTACTAATTTCTCTGAACCGCAAGATTCAGCAGATCCGTGGGACTCGTAGCGTAGAGCAAAACAACTTATCCGAGGGTTCCAGTGTAAGTCCGAGGTTTCGGCGGATTCTACGGATTAGTTGGCTGCCCCCTAGTGGAAGGACCATGGCAAAAGCAGTCAAAATCTATACTGACTTAAGTGACTCAAAGGACTCAGAACACGCTTATCCGTTACAGTAAATAATTCAAAAGGGTTTGAATCCCTAAATAGGTTTGAATTTTTTGTCTCATTGTGTCGATAGTCAACATGTATATGCTTTATTTATTCAAATGTTTGTGTATACTTTGTATTGGTGTATAAACTTGGAACCTGTAGGGCTAAAATGATGTCCCTAAATTGACCCCTAAGAATTTCAAGTTAAGGTGGTGTTTGGAAGTCTTTTCTTGGTGGTTTAAATAAGAATCTACAATTTAACATAACACACTCGCCCTATCTGGTCTCTCCCTGATTTCATAAGCTGTAATTTTTTGTGTTGTATGGTACATACCTGTCCATACTCAAGCCACGCAATCTGCAAGCAGCTTCACAAGTGATAATTAACTCTTTTGTTAAAAAGCTCTGCAAGCGGTTATTCTGGTTTTACTGCATTTTTTGCCGTTGATGTTTTCAAAGCACACAGTAAATTCTGACGGGAAAATTAACTGGCTACTCTGAGGGCCTTTCAGATATATTTTCTTTTTTTTTAACAGTCTAAGATAGGGACAAAGTTGGGACATTAAAGTTTGGCTATAAAATAAGAGACGAGGCCACACTGGAAGATACAGGGTGTAGAAATGAGTATGCTGTATTTATTCTATACAGTTCACGCTGTATACCCCCATGAGAAAAAATTAGGACCCCCCTATTAAATATTCAGTTTTTTATTAAGAAAAGTTAACATATCAATGGCTAATCTTTGCGCCACTCCTTAATGCAGAATTCTTTCAGCTGTAAAATGTTTGTGGAGTTTTTTGCTTGTACAGCCCATACAAGAGCAGACAGTGAGTGAGTGATGGGCTTGTGTATAAACAGGGTAAGCGATTGTGATGGACAGACGAGGTGCCGGTTTATCTGGTTAAAACTCAGCTGAGGGTGCACCGCTGGTTGGGTGTGGAACATGACGTGGCAGTGAAAGTTATGAATTATTGTTACATGTATAATGAATGATGCATTAAATCGATTTGTCTCGTTACAAACGGTGTATGTGGTCGGTAAAGATAACATGGTAACACTACATTAAGCTCACCTTTGTAGATAATTTATAACGGTGTTAAAGAAATGAATAAGTCATTTAAATGATTTTTTTTTTTTAAAGCCTAGCAGACTAGTTCTAGGTACAAACTAGCTTTGGGGTTTGTTTTTAGGTGGAGTAAACGTTCTCATACTAAAATAAGTACTGTGTTTTGTTTCCTCGGTTAATAGAGCTTTTCAATGTGCAGTATATGTATGGGTATTCATTTACCTAACATTAATCTAGTTGATTTTACAGTTTAATGATTAGTGACATTAGTTATGTTGGATCAAATAAGGTTACGGTAAAATTGCCCCACACAACAGAGTTTATTAGCATCTAAAAGCAACATGCATTGCATTTTTATTTATTTTTTTCTTTGAAATCAGAATATGTTATAGACTTTTCATTAACGGTCCAAAGAATCATATCAACTTGTGGAAAAATGGGCATCTCTTGGCCTCTTTGAAGAGAACAGCAGTTCAATTAAAGTTCACTGACTAGTATGCGGCTGTTTAGTGAAGACTAGCAGACTAGTTCTACTGCATATTTGTAGGTAAAAACTAGCTTTGGGCTTTGTTTTCACGTGAACTAAACTTTCTGTGCTTGTTTTTGATCCCTAGCCAAATTTCTCCTTGGTTAATAGAGCTTTTAATGTACAGTATACACTTAACGTTAATCGAGTTGATTTTACAGTTTAATGATTGGTGACATTAGTTATGTTGGTTCGGAATAAGGTTTCAGTGGAAAGAAGAAAAAGCATCACCACATATTCTAGTGAATTCATATGTTACTATCAGAAGATATGTGGGGACATGTTTTTGAGTGAATAAACAGACGATTATTATGAAACTCAATCCGTCCATCTGCATCACTAGATCCCAAATCTTGTTTATCCCAGAAAACCTGGATAGTGACAGCAATATAAACTAAATCTAATTTAAAAACATGCTAATATTTTCCAATGTCAAACAATAGCTTAAATAAATTTAATTTTCTTCCTGGACGAAATATTTCGAAAGCAAGAAAGCATTCGAGGGTGTCATTTGCTCAAGCCACAGGAATTCTGAGCACGCCACCAGGTTGTAGCTCCAAGTTCTCCTAAAGTTTGTAGTACTGGTTGCGCTCCAGCAATGTGTCTAGCACAGGTATTTAGTAGAGAATGTGACACTCTGTTACATGCTGCTACAGCATTTATCCGCTTGACCTCATGCCATAAACACGTTCTCCTTTTGAACCCCTGAGGTGCAATTGTATACGTTGTGAGGAACAGTAGCTCGGTAAAAGGAGCACGATGACGCAGCTATCTGTTTAATAAAAATTGTAAATAAATTATTGTTAGAAGCTACACACAATCTGTATGTGTTTTTGAACAACTTATTCCAAATTTAGTCAGGCGTTTAATCTGGAAATTGAAAAATGTCAGATCTTAAACCCACTATAAATTTCTACATAAAAAAAAAAAAAAAACCCGTCAGGATGAGTGGAATATGTGTAGTAACAATAAATTGTATAAAATCCATCCTGAAATTCTAAAGAGACCTTTAAACCCTTCTAAAAGAAGTCATTTTTACAAGATGGCGTATTGACTGGCGCATTAGACTGACGCACAACTTTCATGCACTTTCTGCAAGCTCCTCCTCTCCATTAAACCTATTTTACTAAATTGTCCAGATATCAAAAGAAGCAGAAAACTGTTCATTCATTCATTTGTCTTCTATACCCGCTTATTTCCTAATCTGGGGTTACAGGGATCTGCTGGAGTCTCTCCCAGCCGTCTCTGAAAGGGCGAAAGGCAGGAGGGGGACACCCCGGACAGGTCGCCAGTCCATCACAGGGCCACACACACACACTCATACTCACTCCTATGGGATATTTAGAATCACCAATCAACCTAACAAACTTGTTGTGGGAGACTGTGGGAGAAAACCAGAGTACCCGGAAGTAAACCCACGCAAGCACAGGGAGAACATGCAAACTCCACACAGAAAGACCCCTGCCTGGGAATCGAACCTGGGCCTCCTTGCTTTGTGCTAACCACTAAGCCACCTTGCTGCCCCCGGAAAACTATTCTATAATGTTAATTCTTTTAGAGATTGATTTAATAATATTTTACCAGAAAGGAGTTTAGGTTTCAAGATTATCATTAAAACCCTTGTTTAATTTTAAGGGATGCAGATATATTGCAGATAAATAATGACCTTTCTGATTGCTTACAATGGTCATCTGTCGGGCACCTCCTTAAAATGTGGGCCCCCAGTCAGCTGCCTGTCTTGTTTGCCCTATTGCTACATGCTAAATAAGCATACCTTCTAAATGTATTGGTAATTAGTCTATTATTTATAACCAGAGTTTAGAGTTATGTCAAGTGGAACACATATCATGGGTTTCAAGGCACATGTTTTAATATGCTATAGTTTCTACAGTAAGTAGAAACGTGACAGGAGAATATCAGCTAGAATTAAGAGGAAGAATTATGATGTATGGTTTAAAGACAGTGACGCTGAGGAAGAGACAGGTAGCAGAGCTGGAAGTAGCAAACTGAAGACGTTAAGGTTTTCTTTAGGAGTGATGAGGTTGGACAGGATTAGGAACGAGTTCATCCGGGGGACGGCTTATGTTACCTGTTTTGGGGAGAAAGTCAGAGAAGCCAGGTTAAGGTGGTACAGAGGAGGGATAGTGAATATATTGGTAGGAGGATGTTAAAAATAAAGCTACCAGGCAAAAGGCAAAAAGGAAGACCAAAGAGGAGGTATTTGGATGCGATAAATGAGGACAGGAAGTTAGTGGGTGTGAGTAAAGAGGATGTATAGAATGGGGTTAGGTGGAGACAGCTGATTCGCTGTGGCGACCCTTAAAAGGGAACAGCCAAAAGAAAAAGAAGAAAAGTTTCTACAGTAAGTGCTACCTTAAATGGTTTTAGTAGACATGATTTTAGTAGACAAGATTTTAAGTGATTGTCTGAGTGTCTGACCTGGACATAAATGTCTGAACTTGAGACATGAGATGACAATACATGTTTTTTTAGGATTGCAAGGTGGAGGTCAATAGTATAAGGTGGAGTTTTAGTATAATAAAATGGTAGTTTGCTTCTATTCCACTACTTTTATATTGCTATCTACAAATATACACTTTGTCCCTTCTTTTTTTCTTGCTTTCTTTCTTTCTGAAAAAAAATATTGTGTTCTTGAACTAATTAAAATGCATTCCACTCCCCCTCTTTTGTGGGGTAATTGGGCTTATGTCGATATATTTGGGCACAGCATCAGACTATGTGGGAAACAGTGACTCTCTATATCCCTAAATGCCTACAATACACAGGTGGTATTAGCTCCTCGTTAAAGCGTGAAAATTACTGGTAAGCCTAGTATAGATAGACAAAAATAGAATACAGAGGGGTGGATAAGGGGACAGCTGAACTTATCCGTTATAGACAGGGAGTGTTATAATTGTGTCCGTAGCCTCTATATACATAATATGAGAGATTCATGCTTTAAAATAGGTGAGCAACTTAAAATTATCGTTATACAACGGAGCAATTGGGGGGTAAGGGCCTTGCTCAAGGGCCCAGCAGTGATAGTGCTGGGAATTGAACCCTGGTCTTCAAGTTTGTAGTCCAACAACTTAACCACTGCGCACCCACTTCCCCACTGAAAGTACTTTTCCAAATATTTTTGGTATTTTTGGTTAAAAGACGATTATAAAGCACTATGTCCGTCACACAGTCTTGGGGGGGAGAAGTGTAACACCTGTGGTTCGTATTGAACTTGTGATATTGACTGCATTTGCTATGGTCCTTCCACTAGAGGACAATTAACGAATCCTCAGACTCATCAATGTCATACACTTGGTACCTTAGACAAAAAAGGCCTATGGAATCAGATCAAACAACAAAAAACACCAAAGCAAAATACACCAAACGGCCTGTTCTTAGTAATAGACATTTAAATTGTGTTGCCATAATAAACACTTTATTAAAGCTCTGACAGTTTATATTTGACGTATAAATTCCTCCCCGTATGTAAGTGTCATCAGGTATGTTATGATAATGTGATAATTTGGTCATCATGGTCTGCTTGACTACTTGTTGATTTGACTATTCTTGTATATGTGTCCATCTGTCTCTGTTGTGGGCGATTAGGTGTTGCTTGTGAGCAGCAGCCGGCACCCGGATCAGTGGATCGTTCCAGGAGGTGGGATGGAGCCAGAGGAAGAGCCCGGTGGTACTGCTGTTAGGGAGGTCTACGAAGAGGTCAGTCGTTGGAACTCAACCATAAAAAGTGGGATAGCTAGTAAATGTCATTCATATTCATAAACTTTAGTGACATGCTGCCAAAAGCATTTTTCCTTCCTCGGTCAAATAGCATTTCAGAGCTTGTCAGGATCACATTTCTCTGTTTATTGCTGTGTGTAAACAAGATAGGAATGCAGAAATCTAAACTGGCGCCAAGGCATTAGTATTTGTCTTGGACTAAAATTGGATAGCCTCATATTACCGAGAATATTCCATGTATATTACTGACTTCATTACAGTTACATTTCTGGCATCTTTGACAGACGCCCTTATCCAGAGCGACTTGCATTTATCTTAATTATGCAACTGAGCAATTGGGGGTTGCAATTGGGGGTAAGACCTATACTCAGGGGCCCTTGGTGGTGCTGGAATGGAACCTTTCCGGTTAACATCGTGATACCACTTCCCCAAGACATCTTGCATATATGATTGCAGCTCGGTTTCCCTGGTCCTCTTATGGGGGTTGTACTTGTAACAGAATACCACAACGTCAGCCACAGCCATGAAGGCTTCGTGGAGCAAGCATATGACGGAGCAAACTGCATACGTGTGAACTTTCACCTGCTCCTTCAGAACTGTTATAGAAGCTTTTAGGTTTGAAACGTATACCTCTACCACTGCTGCTATGAATGAGCGTAATCAGTAATTATTATCCTAAACATCTAAAATGTCTCCTCACCTTGTGCCACTTTGCTCTACATCTTTGTCATATTAACCATATATAGCGGATGCAGTACACAGGTAGTTGACAGACCATGTTTTTCCAGGACCCTGGTGTATAACACTACACAAAACAACTAAGGGCTACAATAAGCAAAGAACAACACAAAGCTAAGGACTAGATGCTAATTTTTCCTTGCAACATAAAGTGCGTAGTGGGCAAGAGTTTCTAGAGAAAGGTTGAAGATGTCACGATCATGAATCATGAATTGGGAGTGTATTAAAAGGCTGCCTTAAGTGGCCTCTCCCAACTGTTGACAACTATGAGACATAGGGACAACATTTGGAGTTAGTGTCCTGTTACTGTCAGTCTCCTCAGTTTGGAAGAGTCACTTTCAGTCTCCAGTGACTGCCTCCATGAGAAGGAAGCAGTATGCTGTAAAAGTGTACCAAGCTTCCGCGGATATGTGTTTTCTGTGCACATTTCCTAACTTCCAGAACACACTGACTCGATGAATGTTTCATAAAAACCATAAGATAAGAGTTTGAAAATAGCCAAAAGCAGACCTCCATGGTGGTACCAATGATACAGAAGCCATTTTCCTTTTTCCTTGACCCAAGTTTGAATTAGTTGTGCCCTAGTTGGTTTGAGCTCTTAGTGTCTACTTTCGTTTCAAACCCAGGATTTTACATGTGTAAATTTGTTTTAAAAGGATAAACTGACAGTAAGACCATAGACGTGGGGTAAAATAGTCCATTGCACAACCGTGCCAAAACAACAAATTCACATTTTAAATAAAAAAAAAAAAACGCACAGGGAAAGCAACAGCATTTGTTTCTTTAATAATTGTGACAGCTGTGAATTAAGACAGAAACAACAGTTGGTGACATCACAAATGCCCTCCAAAGGCCAGGGGGTAAGGTTGAGTCTTGGGACAGAAATATGGCGGCCATACCACAATACACTAAATGCAGTATCAACGATTCTGGGAAAGATACTAACCTCTATCAAAGTAATATAAGTAAAGGCCAAAGTACGGAGAAAGATATTTACCTTCGTGAAACTCATCACAAAGGAAGAAATAGCAATATAATTGTGATGTTAATTATAGGCTTAACGATTTAACTTGAGCACGTGCATAACCTTTAAACCAATTGTAAATATGCAGAAGTTTCTCCATGTAAACAGTGACGTAACGTATGAATATAACAATGTACATAATGTTGGCTTGAAGTTTAATAACCCTTTATTCCCTTAAGCCTACATTCCTTTAAGGGAAAGGGGTTAATAAACTTTAGGGTTAAAGGAATAAATGGTTGAGAGAATAAAGGGTTAATGAAATTTAGGGTTAAAAGAATAAATGGTTAAGAGAATAAAGGGTTAATAACATTCTGGCTTAAAGGAATAAAGGGTTAACGGAATAAAGGTGAAGAAAATTTAGGGTTAAAGGAATAAATGGTTAGGGATAGGGTAATAAATTTAGGGTTAAAGGAATAAATGATTAAGAGAACAAAGGGTTAATGAAATGTAGGGTTAAAAGAATAAAGGCTTAAGAAATGTTAAGCTTAAATAAATAAATAATTAAGGGAATAAAGGGTGAAGAAAATTTAGCGTTCAAGGAATAAATGGTTAGGGGAATAAAGTGTTAACCATTTATTACTTTAACCCTAAATTTCCTGCACCCTTTATTCTCTTAACCATTTACTACTTTAACCCTGAATTTTTTTTTTTTTTTGAAAGAATAAAGATTAAAGAAAATTTAGGGTTAAATAAATAAATGGTTCAGAAAATAAAGGGTTAATAAAATTTAGGGTTGAAGGAATAAATGGTTCAGAAAATAAAGGGTTAATGAAATTTAGGGTCGAAGGAATAAATGGTTAAGGGAATAAAGGTTGAAGAATATTTAGGGTTAAATAAATAAAGGGTTAAGAAAATTTAGGGTTTAATGAATAATTGGTTAAGGGAATAAGCAAATTTAGGCTTAAGATATAAAGGGTTATGGGAATAAAGGGTTAAAGCCCATTTGGGTAAATCCAGGTCTAACTTGAGTGAGGCTTAGAAGATCGTCTGGGGCTGTGCTAGATTGAGAATACGAGGTATGACATTTGTTCTCTTGGTATTTTGTTTTACTGGGACGTGTTGTGCTCTTTGTGAGCGAGAAGGCAAACGAGGGTCCGAGTGCTGATTGAACAACACCTCGGAAATTTGATCTGATTCCAGACCCTTTTTTTTTTTGTGATCACCGCAGCGCGAAGCTATTATTGTTTACTAGATATCGGTCCGACAAGGTTGTCTGGGACATATTTATCGATCAGCAAATTAAAAGCATCGATAATGGAAATGGACATGGAACCAAAGAGCACCGAGTTTCCCCTAGAGAAATGTTCATATGACTACCTTTGCTTATGCAACAAAGCATTCTATACTAAATATAATGTCATGTCATGTGATGCAACGAGTTAAGCCATGAGCCTGATTGGTCTGAGTGCTTTTTTTTTTTTTTTTTTTCCCGAAAGAGTAACCTGAGCTTGGTTTAGGGTATTTCACAGTGTTCATGAGAAGCTACACTGTTCTCATATGAACATGCTGGAATCTCGTCTGTGCTGTGGAAATATAGACACCTCAAGCTCTTGCGTCAGAGAGAAGGGGCCCAGCGTTTTGGCTGCACAGGTCAAGAGATCTGGCCGAACGCCAGCACGTCCGTGTACTCCATCCTCTTTTTAATACACTGTGATCAGATACCTCTTTATATGTCAGCGCCAGACTCACATCTCCTTTATGTGTAATTAGCAGTGTGCTCATGATGGAAGGTTCTACCAGATGGGATATGAAAAATAGACCAGTGGTTTAGGTTCTTTGGTTACATAATATTTATATGTCTGAGTGAAACTGATTGAATTGCCAATAGACGCATTGCACAACATTCAATGGTAGCTGAGTGTATAATACATATTGTTTGTCCTCTTCCTGTAGACGTGTCCTATTTATTTTTTTCCTGTCTATTTTTTTCCACCACTTCACAGGCTGGTGTAAGGGGCACGCTTGGCAGATTACTGGGGGTTTTTGAGGTAAGCTGTCGAACAGCATTACATAAGGTCAGATATTAATTTAAGCTGTCCACATGCAGCTGGTTAAAATAACGAATGGAAGTTAATTAGTCTGATACTCTATGTTAACCGGCTACAGTAATATTGGATCACGCACCGGTGTGTAAATCTTATTTGTGTCGCTTTTGATTAGGGTCATTTATTATTTTTGTCTTTACAGAATCAAGACAGCAAACATCGAACGTACGTGTATGTGCTTACGGTTACGGAGACACTGGAGGACTGGGAAGATTCTGTGAACATTGGTGGGTAAATAAAACACAATTTTTTTAATAGTAAGTTTATGATTCCTTTACATCGTTTATGGAATGCTATTTTACGTCACCCTGTATATATGTGTGTGTATATGTATGTGTGGTAGTTTTGATATATATATATCATATATGTGTGTATGTATGTATGTATATATGTGTAATATATATATGTTGTTATCTGAATAATATATGTGTATGTGTATATATATATATATAGTTGTGTATTATTATATATATATGTGTAATATAATATATATGTGTATATATATATGTATATATGTGGATCTAGTATGGTATATATATTATATATGTTGTGTATATATATTATATATGTATTATATATGTGTATATATTATATATATATAATGTATATATAGTATATATTATAATGTAAGATATATAGATATATATAGATATGTATAAGAAAAAAAAATATTATAATTATTATATATATATATTAGTATATATTATGTATATATAATATGTGTATATATATATTTATATATATATATATAATGTATATTATATAATTATATGTGTGTTGTATATAGAATATATATGTATATATATAGTGTGTATAATGTATATATATATATGTGTATATATGTATAATATTTTGGTATATCTTAATAATATGTGTATATGTATATCTCTTGGTATATAAATATATATATATATATAATATAATATATTATCTATACACATATATATATTGTATATATATATAGATATCATATATTTTTATATATATACACATAATATATATATATACATATTACACATATAATATATATATGTTATAGTCATATATATATATTGTATGTAGTATATGTATATTATAGATGTATGTATCTATATATGTGTATATATTATATATCTTATGTTTTGTGTGTAATATTATCTCTATATATATGGATATAGTGTGTGTATATATATTAGATAATCTGTATATATATATGTTGTAATATGATATTATAGTTTGTATATATGTATATATTATATATTGTACTATATGTATATATATATGTGATAGATGTGTATATTGTATATATCTATGTTTGTATTATTCTCGCTATATATATATATATAGATATAATATATATTATAATTCTAATAGGTGGTCTATATATATAGTATATATAATATATTATGTGTGTCTATCTATATATATATATATATAATATATGTTATTTTTACAAATGTGTATATATATATATAGATAGATATATATGTGTATATATCTGCCACAACATATATATATATCTATATATATAGATATATATATCATAATGTTGTATATATATAGATATGTTTATGTATATATGTATAGGTATATATGTAGTGTATATGATATGTGTTTATAATATTATATATGTATATGTTGTGTGGTGTAATATATAATATATGTATATATATTATCTATGTTTATGTTATATATATATATATGTATATTATATATATATAGTATATATATATATATATATTATATATTATATATATACTATATATATAACGGATATTATATTTTACATATTGTAAATATAACAATAATATCTAGATACACGAACAAACAATAAATATATACAGAAATAAAAATCCTTCTAAATACAATACAATACAACGAGCGGGCTTTAAGTGAACTTGTACAGCTCCACGAGAAAGTCCAACTTAAGGCTTTTTGACCACTTTACCAATCTGTATAACAGTCTTATCTCATTCAACCAAAAACTAAAACTGGGTTAGATTTAAACCAAACAAATAAAAATTCTCTAATAACATATCAAACTTCAACACATATCAAAATTGTTGTTTTCCAAAAAATATCAAATCTGACCACCTTCACACTAAATGGTGGGGAATCCAAACCCTGGAACACACCCGATTATATACCTCGGGTAATTTCAGCCCTTCAAACTCTTTACACACACATTCTGATTGAGCGCTAAATACACAGGTTACGTCACAAATTCGCTTTTGTCTTCTGATTTCGGCAGTTTTATTATGCCACTACATATCAGACCTTTTTGTTCATAATTAACATGCAAAAATGCTTTTTTTACCCTCTTTCCCATTAAATAGACCAGATAAAATAAACAAGGACTAAAGAGAGATTATTAGAAATTACTGGGAAAGTTGGGATAATGTATAGACAAAAATGTATAAAATAGTACATAGTTAGCTAAAATATGCTATGAAAGTATAGATTAGTGCAATTTCAGTCCATTTTACTGTCCAAAGCTGCTCCCTAATAAAATCCTTTTAATCTTAGTGATCCAGTGTGTGTAAAAGCGCGTGTTAAAATTCTAAAGCTGTTTTATTGGTTTTCGTTGCTGGAATTTCGAGCTTAGTTTGTCTCGTCCGATCTTTTGTCTCTCTGTCTGACTTGACCTGTGGTGTTATGATGATTTCAAACAACAGATTTTGTCAGACTTCTTTAGGTCTTTGTGACTGTATGTTTTGGTCAAGAAGCCGCATGGGACGGCGCGTATAAATAACTGTCCACATACAGTGTATTCAAACTTAACTATTTGTAGATGGGTGGAGAGAAACCTGGTAATCCTTCATTTGCTGCAGCAGTGTGTATAAATAGCTGTGGTTTTGTTTGCCAGGAGATGTGCACAGTGTTTTTGCAGTCAGCGTCACCCCACACTTTGCCTTGTCTCTCTCTCTCTCTCTGTCTTATCCTCTCTCTCATCTCTCTCTC
>VCAZ01000011.1:7154887-7157387 GCA_005784505.1 Bagarius yarrelli
CACTGCTAATACTGACACTTGGTTCTTAAATTCATTGCATAACCATCTATTAAAGTTAAAATGCATCATTTAGTTAACTTTTGTAAATTTAAATAGCTACCAGATTGCATTAAAAACTAAAAAAAAAAAACACTTAAAAAATAAATAAAAGATTTTTACTTAGGTAGTATTTAGAATTATTTTGTGGCTAGAAAAATTTAAAAAAAAGCAGCTTTACACAGATAATGTCTTAAGAATGAAAAAGTGTAATGTTAATGTAAGTGTAATGTTAATGAGCAAGCCGGAGGCGACTGTGGCAAATATAAAACGTCCTGAGATGAAGTAGGAAAGAACCTTGAGGAACCAGACCTATCTTGGTGACACCAAATGTCCTTTTACTACAGTGTAGTAGTGATGATCAAATGTAAACTGTAGCCATGAATGCCCCTAAGGCATGATTTAAGAAAAGTGGCAGAAACACTGGTCATTGGCACCTGAAAAAGAAAGATATGGATTATTAAGTGTCCATATTGAGTAATTTAAACTCTTCTGGGTACCAAAAACAGGGTTTCTTAAAAAAAATGTCTTATATGCTTGAGGTTAGCTAGTGTAAAATGGCCAAATTTAAGGCTCGCATGCATTATTCCACATGTCGGTCAGATTCAGACAGTGTGTAATACAGTGTGTAATACAGACTCCTGCTGAGGATGTCAGGATTGCACATGTACAGTAGTACCCACTTGGCATGCTGGAACTAAGAGACAAATCCTGTTTTGGGACAGAAATAGACGTGTGTCCTATAGCCTAATGGATATGCTATGCATAATATTTCTTTCAAAAAGGGTTTAAGCAGGTAGCCGTTCTCCAATTTTAAATAGAGCACACAAACTATTTAACATTATTAAATCAATTATTGTTCATAGTAGTTTTATCATGTTTGGTATGAATTGAAGTTTTCTCATAATAATTTATAAATTAAAAATTAATATTATATTGCTATATAATTTAATTAATCAATTACAGAATAAGTATTAACAAAATGGTCATGTATTTTAACATAATATTTGGTCTGATTTGGTGGTATGTCATTATGCATATATAAATAATGAATAATGATATATATATTATAGATAATATATAGATTATAATCTATTAATAATATATATAGATATATATCTCATATATATGAGTGTTATATAGTGTAGTAATAACAGTTTGTTTTACGCCTGTTTTATACAAAATTTAATTATTTTTTGGTAGCCTAATTATTGTTATATTTCCCCACCCAGAATGGTACATTTCAACATAACGTCCATGTTTTATGCAGATTGCCTATTGTACGCCAGCCAGCAGGACGATTCAAAGGGACAACAAATGGCCAAAACGGTTTCGGAAGGAAAATATTGCTTCAGAATACAGTAAAAAATTGGACAAGTAAACATTTGTGAATACTTTAAGCTGGTGAAGGTTATCAAAAAAAAAAAAAAAAAATGCCAATTTGTCTGTACAGTCATAATAAAATAATAACTATCTAGAATTAGAAGGCATAATTAAATTTAAATCTTCACAATATACTGAAAGTCACACCTGCCCACCAAAACCCCCCCCCACACAACACACACACAATTAAAGAAAGCACAACTAGTGCCTCACAGGGCCCAATTATAATTGGGGACAACGTGTGGGGACCCAACTATTAAAAAAAAAACTATATAAACTAAATAATCAATATAATAATTATTTGTTTACAAATTATTTGTTACAAGCAGCGTTTAATGTAGCATATAAAATACACCTAAATGTAAAGTGTTGTCAGTAGCTAGGAAACGGGGATTTTATTGAGAACAATCTGGCAACCCCGCCTTACACGACGTACTGGTTGGACGTTGCGCTCGTCTGCAGGTGTCAACATCAAACATACACACACACAGCTAACATCTGCGACAGGTCGCCACATCTGGTGTTCTACAGCTAAACACACCCCAGGAAGATTATACAATGCTCAGACGAATTTTACAAATGGTAAGATTATCGGTGAAAGCGGTACTGGTGTTCCGTTATTAGTCAGCTAGCGGGTTAGCAAGGCGGCTGGTTATTTCAGCCTGACAGGCCTTCACTGGGACATAATCAGGCCTGTCTGTCAGCCATGTATTCGGTATCAGTTGTTTATTATATTTATGTGTAGTTACAGTTTCAAATAAATAATTTAGCACAATAAATAAATAGTAACACAGCGTTGCTGCTTGTCATAATGGGAGAAAGCTTAGCTAGCTAGTTAACTAGCTAAGCACATTCAGTTCAGTAATAGACTAGCATGTTGGCTAAATGGACAATTTAAGGTTAGCAGGAGGTCGCGCAAAACGGTAAAGTTTAAAATATATTTTTTAAATTAATTATAAGTCATTACGTTTTTATTAGTAGTATTATTATCAATTGTCTTATTTTGTGTTATTGGACGGTGTGTGAATTGGTCACGTGATCAAATTTACTGTCTATTAGACTCGGTGTTTTAGTTGCACTG
>VCAZ01000011.1:7162387-7187387 GCA_005784505.1 Bagarius yarrelli
GTTCTATTAAAGCTGCAGTCTGTAAATTTTTTTGGAAAAAAAACCAATCTGAACTAAATTATTCAGTAAGTACGTTAGAAGAAAGTTTTTAAAACTATTTTAATATCTTAGACTGGTTCTGATTGTTTTTTTGCCCTAAAAAATCACATGGTGTCATTGGTCTTTACTGCGTTACGTCTGTAGACATAAAAAAGTAGTCCCAGCTATATCGCACGCAAGGATGCAAACGCTAGCACTTATACACACTAAATACATGCAATGCTGATGTTGTTAGGATTAACAATTGAAGTTTTAAAAGCATGATGTGATATGAGTGGTAGACATGTTGTTTGCTAGTTGTTATTCAAGTCATACTTTCTGTTATTTTAAAGTGCAGTTTCCACATTAGTGCAGTGACTTACAGCCCACACACACACACAAGAAAAACATTAGATTCCTCTTTATTCGTGCTCGTAAAGGAGGTGTGTTGATGCCCAAAAATGTATAAAATACAAATAAAATATTCCTAACATAACTGCAATTGCCGGTTTGAACCAGAGATGGTGATCAAGAGGCTATAATTACAGACAAGCTTGCATTGTGATAGGACATTTGATGTTTTAGACACTTATGTATGGAGAACTTTCTGTGTGTCGCATTAGCTGCAGAGACCGGGACTAGAGGATGTGGAGGTGTTAAAGAAGGAGCTGGTGCAGGTGCAGACGCTGATGGACAACATGACTCGCGAAAGGGAGGAGGAATCCGGACGCCTCAAAAACGAGTATGAACAGCTGCAGAGGAATTTCACTACCTCAGAGGTGAGAGTCCTACACACAGCAACCAGAGGGTTGTGTTTTTTTTGCATTTATTAAACGCTTATTGATTTGCTTCAGTTTCTACATATTTGACTTAAAAAAGTTGGTCAAGTGCTTTATGTAGTCTGCACCAAATTACCCTCGCTCTTTTTTTCCCCCCTGAATTGTTATGAATAGCTTCAATTTTCGCTTGAGGGTTTGTGACGACGCCTGCTACACTTAGTGTTCGGTTTTTAAACCCAAGCGTTCCTTGTACACACAGACATGTGCTTTATTTTATTAACTTGTTTGGTAGATTACTAATAGAAGGTCTTCCCTCAATTGGCTGACTTTGCTTATTATTAATGGCTTCAGCTTTTCAGGTGGGGGCAAAATAACAACTGTGTTAACGTGCACAATTACTCTATTATTTATTATTTAATTATTAAATCTAATTTTTAATTATTATCTGCTTCCAAAGTTCAGTGTTATCTATCTGTGTAATATGGAAGTTTTTGAAATACGTCTTTATTAAATGTCAGTAATGAGGCTAAACACTCTTAAAACCAGGAAAAAAAATGGGTTCCATAAAACACGATATGTTAAAAAATAAATTTGTGAACCGCATTTACACTGCAAGCCTTGATGGACAAATCCTAATTTGTAACTATTTCTGGACTATTCTTTTATATCTGCATTTACACTATACACAGCGAGGCAACCAAAGGTAGACGTACTGTCTGGAAAAAAGAAGTAAAAACAATGTCATAACACAATTCTCTATTTAGGTGGAGAAAAAAAAAGGATAGTCTTTCCTGCAGCCTCTGTGAATGTAGCATTAATTGCTATATACAGTATACATACACACATAATGTGTATATAATAATGTGTATATAAGGTGTGTGTTTGTCATATTTCTTCGCATATCCTATCTTAGACGGTAGGGGTCAGAGCGCAGGGTCAGCTACAATACAGCACCCCTGTAACAGGAAGTAAAAAGGTTTGATCCGGAGAGCGTATTGAACCCTTTCCTTTTCACTATAAGCACTTAAGAAGGGCTTAAATGCAACTGTTCCTGGAGGAGACCTTTTTTGTGCATTGTGCTCGGTTTGTCTTACGTTTACTGTCTCTGTCTTTTCCCTCATTCCAATCTGCTTTGCACTTGTTTTGAAGGTTCGTAAACTGGAGGTAACACCATGTTCTTTAACGTGCATTTTGTTCGCTTTCTTTCATGCCTTTCATAGACATTAAAAAGATTGAAATATTCGTTTGATTCCTGCATGTGTGTCTGCTTTTTTGTTACAGTTTTGCATGTCCAGAGTCAGTTCCTCCTACCTAAAAAGAGTTGTGCTTACTTTATTTATTTATATTTATTTATTTATTTATTTATTTATTTTGGTCCAAAGAAAACTATCTCTAAACTGAAGGCGGAACTGGAGAAGGGCCCCCAGGAAGCTGCCGTGTACACGCAACAAATCCACCAACTACAGAGTAACCTGGACAACCTTCAGCAACAGAGCCAGGTACATCCACACATCACGTACACAAATAGACTTGTCATGCTATCAGTTTTTGTCACCTTCAAACATTAAGCCAACAGCAAATCCACAACTATCTTTTAATAACCTGCTTTATGACTCCTTCGCATACCACATCTTTTAAAAAAAGACAGTGATGAGATCCTGCAGCCTTGATGATATTCATGATCTGTGTCTCCCTTCACACACACACACACACACACACACATTTACATTTCTGCCATTTGTCAGACAGCCTTATCTAGAGCGACTTATCCATTTATCCAACTAACTGTTCCAGGGCCTTGTTCAGGGGCCCAGCAGTTGCAGCTAAGTAGTGCTGCAAATTTAGCCCAAAATTTTTCGATCAGCAATCCCAACACCTTAACTATGGAGACACGTTTATATTTATATTTACACTTCTATTGTTTGGCAGACTCACTTCTCCAGAATGACTTACATTTACCTCATTTTTTTATCCATTTGATCGGTTATGG
Organism: Bagarius yarrelli; assembly: GCA_005784505.1. Lineage (NCBI taxonomy): Eukaryota > Metazoa > Chordata > Actinopteri > Siluriformes > Sisoridae > Bagarius > Bagarius yarrelli. The sequence goes on from VCAZ01000011.1 coordinate 7,165,175, forward strand.
GGTTAAGGGCCTTACTCGAGTGCCCAGCGATGGTAGCTTGGTAAAGCTGGGAATGAAACCCATAATCTTTCGATTCACAGTCCAACTCCTCAACCACCGAGCTACAACATTTACACACACACACACACACAGTGTTACAGGAGGACCCTATTCACCGCAAACCCCGCGTGTCCAGACCAGGATTGTGTAACGTTGTCAGTGTGGTTAATTTTTATTGTCAGTGTGTGCTGACATGCTTTGAAGCCTCTATAATTAAAACAGCAGGAGGTGATGTGTGCCATGCCACCACTGTTCTTTGTGGTGATGTATAGTCCAATGTAATGCCCTCAGCTGCTTGTGTGCCTGTTGTCAGGAAGGATTAGAATGTCACTAGTGTTGGGGCATGAAGTCTCTGGGAAAATTCAAACCGCTTCTCTGAACTAGATGACAGGAAACAAGTTTATGATGTCAGGATTTGCAGTGTTTTTTTTTTTAAAAACCTACAGCAGAATGGGAAATTGCCTGAGGAGTCAGCTGGTCCCATTGATTGATAATGATTATCCTAAATAAATAGTCTGACATGAATTCTCACCCAGGTGTTGTTTCAAAAGCAGAAGAACTTCTTTTTATCTTCAGAACACATAGTAACATATTTGTGATGAACTCTGAGGACTCTTTGACCATCTGTCCCAGAAATGTAGCAAGATGTTCAACAATGTAGTTCATGTGACATTAGTGGCTTAACTGTAATGTTACAAAGCAGCAAGAATATTTTTTTTGCACAACGGAAACAAAAATAACGATTCGATTTCACATTTTCGTCACTATCTTTTCCCTTGATGCATGTGTGCTGTGCTGTGTGTCTTTTGATAACTACAAATAAATTAATTACCAAAAATAGACAAAAATATAAAATCTGCTGATAAAAGCAAACACAAATTTCTTTGGTTTAAGGTACACAAAAAGCTCAGTTCGTGACTGTGGTTGGCATTATCTTTCAGAAGTGATTGTCCTGCTGTCCCAGGACACCCATGTTACTTCATGCAGACACTAAAAACTAGAGACTAGCCATCTCCAAGGTGACACAAGAGAGACACAAGAAACACAATCATCGAGTTGTTTTTTTGGACACCCCAAAGAGAACTCTGATTTGTTTTTCTTGTGTCTCTCCTGGTCATATTTGTGGGCATTAGCATGAGCCTTTGCTTAAGGTTTCTGTGTGTTTAAGAATTAGTTAAATGGTTAATTAGATATTTTATTGAAAAATTAATGCTGTACACTGAACACTCCAAATCAAGGAGTGACACAATTTCTAGGTTATTTTTAATTGTATTGTTTGTAGATGTGTTCCAAGCTTTAATACAAGTTGTTCATTACTGATACAGTGATAATGATAACACGCTTTTCCAGTCTGCTAGTTTTAGTAATGTTCTGCTTTTTTAGATGCTGTCAACAAAACTGAAACAACGGGAAAAGGAGAACCAAGAGTTGGATGAGCGCCTGGGGCAGGAGCAAGTGTCCAAAAAGAATCTGCAGGCCAGTCTGCACCAACGAGAACTAGAGCTTCAGGAGAGTCAAGCACGTGCTACAACAGCAGAGGCCTCCCTCAGTCGGGCACAGACCGAGTTAACAGAGCGTATGGAAGACGTTGGGCGACTCAGAAAGGAGCTGGCTGAGCTCGAGAAGAGCCACCAGGATCTGAAAGCTGAGCGCAAGCAGCTCCAGCAGCAGAAGGAGGACAGAGAGAGCCAGGGCCTGCAGCAGCAGAGTGAACTCAGCCAGGTCAGACACACACACAACACACAAAGGTACTCTGATTTGGAAAGAGGATATAGTTTATTCTGACTCTGTAGCGTCTTTGTCCTTTGTTATGCAGCTGCACGGGAGGCTGCTGGAGACAGAGCGTCAGCTGGGCGAGGTGCAGGGCCGGCTAAAGGAGCAGAGACAGCTCGCAGGAGAAAAACTCAAAGACCGGGAGCAGCAGGTTGCTGACTACCAGCTCAAACTTTCACGGTTAGAAGAACAGGTAAGCTAATATAAGGAAATTGAATATGAGGAGGTGAATAAGTCTTTAAGTAGGTATTTCTATTTCTCAGTTTATTTTTAGTCTTTCTCTCTTTTGTCTCTCTCTCTGTCCCGTTTCTTCCGTGCGCTCTCTCTCTCTCTTTAAAAAAAAACACAAAAAAAACCCCCAAATATCTTGACATGATAAGCGTTTATCTACAATTGCAACTTAAGTTCTTTATTAAGGTTTTTTTTTTTAAATAGCATCATGTATAACATTGTTTTTATATGCAGAAATAATATTATATTTCATTTTTTTTTATAAATACTTGCTGTTTGAGCCACAGTATATGATCATGACTAACACATCAAGATCACATTTGTGACACAACTGTAGTTATTTTTAAAATTCTGCATAAATTGCCTTAATAATCCTATATATTATCTGGTGTCCTTCAGCACACAGAGCTCGGAAATCAGCACCATATCCAAAAAAATTAATAGTAGAATTGCCGGATTTTTTTCCACTACAATATTGATTATGCTGGTAAGCCTCTTTGTTTGAAAAAAAAAATATTTTAAATGATCTTTGATGATCTTTGAATGATCTTTCAGCTAAAAGAGAACAATACCAAGTCCACTGACCTGCAGCACCAGCTGGACAAATCTAAACAGCAACATCAAGAGTTGCAGGCGCTCCAGCAGAGCACCAACGGCAAACTACGTGAAGCACAGGTAACTGAAGTTCTTCCAAAGTCGATCAATCAATGGGTATTAATGGATTAATCGATTGACCTGCTATTATTTTATATGCATATTGCAACCGATAACAAATTTCTTTTTAACATGGCTGCGATTATTTCACTGATTTATAGGGTACGTTAAGCATTTTTTGTTAATTATTAAGTATTACATATTTACTTAATCAGTTAAACAAGGAAATCACTAGTTTTATTTATTTGTTCGTTTATTTATTTCTTTTTTGAATTTACTGATGCCCAAACTTATCAAAAATCGCCATTGTCAAACAGACCGAAAACGCTCTTTTTGCACGTCCGCACAATTTAAAATGCCGAAATTTGACAGCGCTTTTCACGGCATAAATATTTTACACGTTGTAATATTCAACGTGAGAAATCTGTTTTTTACTGTTGTTTCCAAAGTATATTTATTGTTGTGAAAACAGGTTTTATAGGTATTCCGTAGCTCTTAAACTGCTTTCCTTTATCGTCATTTTATAGAATGACCTGGAGCAGGTGCTGCGGCAGATTGGCGATAAGGACCAGAAGATTCAGAATCTGGAGGCCCTACTAGAGAAAAGCAAAGCCAGCCTGAGTCAACTGGAAGCTGAAAGAGAAGACCTGTGTGCCAAGATTCAGGCAGGAGAAGGGGAAGCTGCTTTACTCAACCAACTGCAGGAAAAGAACCACACACTGCAGGAGCAGGTACAGGAGCGGTGTTCGGCATGTTACTTTGGAATTATGGTTATTCTCACAAAAAGTAACTAAATTACATTATTATAAAAGTAACTTATTACCAGAGAAAGTAACTATTATTGTTAAATAGGTTGAATAAATGAAATGGACACTAAATAGAACAAATTATTATTATTATAAAACATTCTACACTAATCTACACTGTTTTAACGTTGTGCCGGTATGTGATGATGTGAGGTGCTACATGAATTACTTGCCACTGATGTGGAGGGACTCTTTCTTCCTGGTAAAGTTGCACATTACATAAACAGTCTTGCCTTTTAGCTTAGTGAGGCAAAAGTAGTGTTTATACACAAAAAAAGGCAAAAGCTACGTTTAAACTCATTAGGTTTGCTATGAGTTCCTGTAGTCTTTCTAAATTTAATTCATACCACCCATAACCATACTATATCCAACTGCCTTTTTCAACGTTCAGGAAGTCTGATCTTTCTTAAATGTAGTCCATTATTAAGTAGTATGTGATTTCAGGTGGAGTTGTTTGTAGTTGGTGTGTGCGGCTGTGCATGCTTGTGTATAAACACCCCCTCCCACACACACACACGCACAACAATCATCATCAGTTATGTGTACCACACACACATCGGAGAAAAAAAAACCTTTGCAGGTTTTACTCAGATTAAAACCGCTTTAGTAAGCGCAGTTATAGTAACGCCACATTTTATTGTCAGTAACTGTAACGCCATTTACTTTGGTTACTCATTACTAAAAAAATTATATACACTGCTCAAAAAAATAAAGGCAACACAATGTAACTCCAAGTCAATCACACTTCTGTGAAATCAAACTGCCCACTTAGGAAGCAGCACTGATTGACAATCGATTTCACATGCTGCTGTGCAAATGGAAGAGACAACAGGTGGAAATTATAGGCAATTAGCAAGACACCCCCAATAAAGGAGTGGTTCTGCAGGTGGTGAACACAGACCACGTCTCAGTTCCTATGCTTTCTGGCTGATGTTTTGGTCACTTTTGAATGCTGGCGGTGCTTTCACTCTAGTGGTAGCATGAGACGGAGTCTACAACCCACACAAGTGGCTCAGGTAGTGCAGCTCATCCAGGATAGCACATCAATGCGAGCTGTGGCAAGAAGGTTTGCTGTGCCTGTCAGCGTAGTGTCCAGAGCATGGAGGCACTACCAGGAGACAGGCCGGTACATCTGGAGACGTGGAGGAGGCCGTAGGAGGGCAACAACCCAGCAGCAGGACCGCTACCTCCGCCTTTGTGCAAGGAGGAACAGGAGGAGGCACTGCCAGAGCCCTGCAAAATGACCTCCAGCAAGGTCCACAAATGTGCATGTGTCTGCTAAACGGTCAGAAACAGACTCCATGAGGGTTGGTATGAGGGCCCGACGTCCACAGGTGGGGGTGTGCTTACAGCCCACACCGTGCAGGACGTTTGGCATTTGCCAGAGACACCTAAGATTGGCAAGAAGAGCACTGGCACCCTGTGCTCTTCACAGATGAAAGAGGTTCACACGCTGAGCACATGTGACAGACGTGACAGAGTCTGGAGACGCCATGGAGAACGTTCTGCTGCCTGCAACATCCTCCAGCATGACCGGTTTGGCAGTGGGTCAGTAATGGTGTGGCATTTCTTTGGAGGGCCGCACAGCCCTCCATGTGCTCGCCAGAGGTAGCCTGACTGCCATTAGGTACCGAGATGAGATCCTCAGACCCCTTGTGAGACCATATGCCGGTACGGTTGCCCCTGGGTTCCTCCTAATGCAAGACAATGCTAGACCTCATGTGGCTGGAGTGTGTCAGCAGTTCCTGCAAGACGAAGGCATTGATGCTATGGACTGGCCCGCCCGTTCCCCAGACCTGAATCCAATTGAGCACATCTGGGACATCATGTCTCGCTCCATTCACCAACGCCACGTTGCACCACAGACTGTCCAGGAGTTGGCGGATGCTTTAGTCCAGGTCTGGGAGGAGATCCCTCAGGAGACCATCCGCCACCTCATTAGGAGCATGCCCAGGCGTTGTAGGGAGGTCATACAGGCATGTGGAGGCCACACACACTACTGAGCCTCATTTTGACTTGTTATAAAGACATTACATCAAAGTTGGATCAGCCTGTAGTGTGTTTTTCCACTTCAATTTTGAGTGTGACTCCAAATCCAGACCTCCATGGGTTAATAAATTAGATTTTCATTGATAATTTTTGTGTAATTTTGTTGTCAGCACATTCAACTATGTAAAGAACAAAGTATTTAATAAGAATATTTCATTCATTCAGATCTCGGATGTGTTATTTTAGTGTCCCCTTTATTATTTTGAGCAGTGTATATAAGGGGGTATTAAAAAGGACACACTAACAGATGGCAGTTCTTCAGTGCAGTCTTGTTCTGCCATTTGTTGGTTCAAATTGAAATTTTATTTGTCCCATACATAATCATACATAGTACAACATGCAGTGAAATGCTTCATACGACTGTCTGACAAGTAAAAAAGAATGAAAGTAAAAGTGTGAGGGAAGATAAAAGTAAAATAAAAAGTAAAATAAAGTATAAAAATGTATATAGATAAAAGGTATGGGATATTCCTTGTGCTGAATTTAGTGTGCTAGTCAAGTGTCAGGTTTATGCAAATGTGTGCGAATATTATGCAGTGAGATACGAAGCAGTGTGTCTGCAAACGGTTTTTATGCCTCTATATATATATATATATATATATACATGGTTTTTAGAAAGAATTTCTTGTGTATTTGTGTTCTCTTATAGATAAATCAGCTGACTGAAAAACTGAAGAACCAGTCAGAGAGTCATAAACAAGCCCAAGAGAACCTCCATGAGCAGTTACAGGAGCAAAAGAGCCAGCTGCGCTCAGCAAAGGATCGCTGCCAGTCCTTTGAGTGTAATGTAACAGATCTCACTGCCCAGCTTACCCAGAGCAAGGAGAGGCTTGCCCAACTTGACACCCAGGTGTGTTTTGATGTTTAAAGAATGAAATGTGATGACAAAATGTTTTTTCTTAAAACTTTGTCTTAAAATTTTTACAGTAACATTAAATGCGAATGCATGTTTAATTACCAGCTAAAGGCTAAGACAGAGCTGCTGCTGTCGGCTGAAGCAGCAAAAACTGCCCAAAGAGCAGATCTGGAGAGTCATCTAGAAACAGCCCAGCATGCATTGCAAGACAAGCAACAGGTTAATAACCAATATTTACATTTTTTTTTCATATACACACTTCCTCAATATAATTCATGACAGTGTGGTATTTTATTATCAGTCTCCTCAAAATTAAAGCGCGGGATTAATGGCGTGTGCCTGTGTGTATATGTATTTAGGAGGTGAGTAAAATTCAGGCTCAGCTAGAGGAGCAAAGCCGTCGTCTGCAGGAGAAACAGGAACAGTGCTTACAGATGGAGAGCAGTCTGAAAGAGATCAGAGAGAAGCTATTGGCTGCTGAGCAGAAGACTGACTCCCTGAATATCCAGGCTAAGGTCAGCAGTACACACTAAGTCTAATCACTTACGTTTGTGCTGGAACTGAGAATTTCCTTATTATAATAATATATTTATTTCCATATTGGGGCGTACATGATTTTAAAACATGAATAATGTATTTGTGTGGCAGAAAGCAGATGCTGAGTTGGTGGAGCTGCGCTCAGGAAGAGAACAAGCGCAGATGACACAGCAAACACAGCAGCAGCAAATTACTGAGCTGGAGAAGAAGAACAAGGAGCTCAGTCAGAAACTGAGCAGTGAAAAAGAAACGTACGTTTTTAGAAAATTGTGTCCTGTCTTTGATGAGTTAAACTTTAAACCTCATTATGCAGAAAATAAGCTTGTCTGTCAATAGCTGTTGCTATCCATATTGCCAGATTTAAATAGCAGAGAGCTTTAAGGTAAAAAAAAATATTTGATGTGTTGTTTGTTTGGACACAGTAGGTCTCTGTCTTGTAGAATTTACAAATATTTCATTTATACAACTAAGCAATTGTGGGTTAAGGGACCTGCTCAGGGGCCCAACTGGGTGGTACTTGAAATGGAACCCACAGTCAACACCATAACCATATGTTTCAGTACTTGTTTTTATCATAAGTTTGTTTACACCAAAATCATTTTGAATGTTTTAATTACTCACCTTTTTTATAACTGTTGTTTTAAACATTAATGTTCCAAAAATATATTCATGCTTTCTTTACCTTTCAGTGCTATAGCTCTGCAGGAGGAGCGGCAGAAAATGAGCTCAGCTTTGGGAGATGCTCAGAAGCATGTGGAGAGGATGGAACAGGAGCAGAGTGACCTTAAGACAAGACTGGAGAAAGTCGCTGAGGAAGCACACAAGCAAAAGGCAGAGCTAGAGAAGAAGCTACAGGGGATAAGCACAGAGCACCAGAACACTAAACAGGAGAAAGACGCACAGGCTAAAGAGCTGCAGAAGGTGAAAGAGGCTCTAAGCAAGACTTCCACAGCCCTAAAGGAGAGTCAGACCCAGATGGAGAAAGAGAAAAAGAACAGCGCAGCAGTCCTAGCAGAGAAGGTTGTTTTTTCTTAAAAATGGTTAACGGCCCACAATTATCCCTTATGCACACACAGCAATGTGAGATTTATCACAAAACAAACCAGCTAGACCTAAAAGCAGAAACCAAATTTAACATAGTTACCAACATATTTATGGTTGAATTTAATTCTTTGCTGGAGTTAATGCAATGATGTGAGGAAACCTTTTTTTAAAGCTACAATAGGTGAATGTTTTCAGAAACATGGCAGGCAAGCAGCAACAACTCAACCTTCCTTCCTAATAAAGTGGCCTTGTAAGCGTATTTACCAAAAGAGACAGTCTTTGAAAAGGCTACTGCAAAAAAAAACTGTTTCTAACTGTACTATAAAGTTTTCTCACAAGTGAATGACACATTATGTATTGTAGTAATGTTGTCTCGTCCGTGCACGTTCATGCATTCAGTAGGAGTGGGTTTAGACTGCGATTTGCAGGGATGGTAGGATGTACAAATTTAGTGCTATCAAGATACAGTTACCATTTTCAAACATGTCCTACTGCACCTTTAAGGCCAGAAAAAAATGTCCTCACTTTAAGTGGTTTATCAGGGCTGAGTAATTTTGATCATTGTGAGTCGGATGCGCCTGATGTTTGACAGAGAAACGCTAAAACAACAGTTGAAGTAGTCCAGTCAGTTGCATTTCAGTAAGAGTAAAAAAAATTTTTAAAAAAGCGCAGTGGTTAAGGCGCTGGACTGCTAATTGCATTGATCGGGGTTCGATTCCCAGCACTGCTCACTTAAGTTACTTTTTTTCCCCTGAATTACATTGTATGTGTTAGAAAATATTGAATAATTTTTTTTTCAGGAAATTTTCATAAAGTTGTTGTATTTTGCAGAGAAGATATTTTAAGTTTATAAACAGAAGGTCAAACAAGTGATGGAAAACTTTTGCTGAGGTCAATCAATGTCTTCTGAACAGGAGAACGCTCAGAAGGCCCAGCAGGAGCTTCATAGGAATGCAGAAGCAACGGCTAAAGAACTGAGCACGGCCAAAGCTCAGCTGGCAAAAATGGCAGAGGTGAGAACATCCAAACGTTCATTTGATTCTTATGAATACCTAAAGTGAAACTTTCCATTAACTTCACTGAACTCGGTTTAGGCAGAGAAAGGGCTTCAGGCACAACTGAAAGAGCTGAGTAAGCAGTTAAAGCAGTTTCAGGATACGCTGAAGGACAAGGAGAAGGACATCCAGCAGGTCCAGACTCTGCTTAAGACAACTCAAGGATCCTTTGATGAGGAGAGGAAAAAAATGCAAAGTCAAGCGGTAGAGCTGCAGAAGACTCAAAAAGAAAAGGTATGTGCTGTTAGATGCATTTCACGATGTGGTGCAATTTATTATTTCTGCCACATGATCGTATGAGACATGATGTAACTTTGATCTATTAATAAAGCCAATCTGGAAAATGGTAAAAGCGCAAATAATATGTAAAAATGTAAATAATATGTAAAATGTAAATAATATGTAAAATTGTAAATAATATGTAAAATGTACCTATTGTTACATTCTGTAAATCAATGTGTGTGTTTGTGATGTAGGTGGAGGAGTTGTCTAGGCTAAAGGAACAGATGAGTGTGATGTCAGAACAGCTGGCTTCAGAAAAAGGCCGCAGTGCTGAGCTGCAGAAAATCTGTGACAGCACCAAGGAGAGCTTGGACAAACTACAGTCTGACTATTACGGCAAAGAATCAGAGGTCTCTGCTCTGCGCCAGGACCTCAAGGTAGATATGTGTGTGTGTGTGTGTGTGTGTGTGTGTGTGTGTGTGTGTGTGTGTGTGTGTGTGTGTGTGTGTGTGTGTGTGTGTGTGTGTGTGTGTGGTGTGTGTGTGCACTCTGATAACTTTCAGTACGGCACCCACTATGAAGCTGCTTACAAATGGTCACTTCATGCGTTATTTCTAATAGGGTAACTATTTAATCGTAAAAGGTGTAAATACCCTTTAAAACACATTCTAGACTGATATAAATCCGTTCGCTTAAACCACTTCAGAAGGTGGGCTGGGACACATTTCAGAATAAACTGGACGTCTTAATGAATCTCTGTCAAAACCACATACGTCACATGGAAGTACGTCACTTACGTACCTCGCTGGGTCTTGACGAAAATGCTGCACGTACTGTACTAATCACTGCCTTCCGGTTTTGTTGCAAGCTTTCTTATTTTTTTAACTGCATTCGCAAGCCCAAATAGAGCATTTTGCGATAATAGATCAGACTTCACTAAGCCTTTTTTTTATGTGGCTAAGTGTAAATGGAAGCGTTGGATTTTAGATGAATTCATGATCTAAAAATGGCAAAGTTTAAGTATGTACTAAATTAAAGTACATATTTAAGAGTGCAATTTAACTAAAAAGAACAGTGTTTTGTTTTGTTTTTTCTTTAAGTACAAATAACGTAAAGTGCTGCGTCACCGCTTTGGTTTCTGGCTCAAACCAAACAGTTTAGTATTGGCACTACTTGTGTTGCATAGGCACGTGAGGAGAAACTGACTCTGACTCAGGAGGAACTGGTGGCCAGCACCAACCAGCTGAACAATTTTGAGGCCCGAATTCAGGAGCTGAAAACAGGAAATGCAGCACTGGAGAAAGACTTAAAGAAGAGAGATGAGAAGCTCAAACAGCAGGAGGAGGCGCTCCGTGAACTGCAGAAGCAGCAGGTACTGCAAGCAAACTCTGGTTAAGAGTGTACATATTTACACTGCTTACAGTCAAACAACTTTGTGTGTCTTTGTGTTTGTGCAGGAGCTAATGCAGGAGGAGTTAAAAAAGGAGCGTTCTCAAGTAGAGGAGCTGAGGGAGGCTCGGAGCACTCTAGAGAAAGAGCGAAGCAGACTAAGTGCTGAACTCAAAGATCTGGCAGGCAAGCGTGAGAAGGTTAGCGGCTTATTTTTTTCTTGTGATAATGCAAGATGCAACTTTTTTTGGAATAATGATTAGAGAAAATCGTAGGGTTAAAAAAGTCAGTGTATATAGTGATTAATTGGAAGTTATGCTGTGATGCTATGAAAATTACATTTTACAATATTAATCTGCTAAAATGTGTTTTCCTAGAATTCTATTTGATTATCTGGTGTGTGTGTGTGTAGGAACTAAAGGACCTGCAGGCAGCGAAGCAGCTATTACTTCAGCAGAAAGTAGACTTACAGGGCCGAGTGGAGGCAAACCAGGCAGCACTGGAGCAGGAAAAAAAAGAGCATCAGAACACCCGGGAGTCCATCATGCAAACACAGCAGCAACACAAAGCAGAGACAGACAAACTACATGCACAACTGGTACCTCATTTTGTCTTGGGTAGATCTGACGCTAACCGTATGAGTATTTACAATATTAAAAGTATCAGTGGTAAATAAAAAACACAATACATGGATTTAACCAGCTAAAATATATTTACTATAGTTGTATGATGTTATTACATAAATTACAAAATCTATTATACACAAAAACACACACACACTTATATTTTTTTCTCCTTACCTCTAGGTGTTGGAGGCAAAGGCCAAAGAGGAAGTGGAGAAGAGGAAAGAGGAGGCTGAGACAAAGCTTACAATGCAGGTTTCTGCCCTGAATGAGAATGTTGCCACACTGAAGCGCGAGTGGCAGAGCAGTCAGCGGCGTGTGAGCGAGCTGGAGAAACAGACCGATGAATTGCGCGGAGAGATCGCTGTGCTCGAGGCTACTGTGCAGAACAACCAAGACGAGAGACGTGCTCTGCTTGAGAGGCGAGGACCTGCCTCTGATTGCAGTGTTTATCTTTCTTTTTTTCCTCCTCTGCTTCATATGCTTATACACATACACACTCTCTGTGTTTTCTCTGCACTGTAGATGTGTAAAGGATGAGGGCGAGATAGAAAAGTTACAGGCCAAAGTGGTGGAGATGAGAAGAAAACTTGACGACACTACAGCAGCTATGCAGGAGCTGGGCCGAGAGAACCAGTCCTTACAGGTCCTATATTCACACCTACACACCAATACAGATTAATATGTTTTCCGCCTGTGCTGGAGAAAAAAAAAAATTCCTAACTCTGAATCAGCCTGAATCCCTGCATGAGAACCTGTGATGTCAGTGGGCGGAGCTTTCACTACAGAAGCGGCCACACAGTGGTTAAGGTGTTGGACTGACAATTGGAAGATTAGGGTTCGATTCCCAGCATTACCAAGTTGCCACTGCTGGGCCCCTGAGCAAGGCCCTTAACCCACATTTGCTCAGTTGTATAAAAGAGATAAATGTAAGCCGCTCTGAATAAGGGCGTAAATACCGTTTGACAGTAATAATGGACCGCTGCCAAATGTAGAGGAATAAATTTTTTAATTTAAAATGTACTTGATTAATAGTAAAAGTACACATCATTAAAATACTCTAAAAGTAAACGTCTCCAAAAATATTTACTCAAGTAAATGTAACGAAGTAAATATAATTTGTTACTACCCACCTCACACACACACACACACAACCTATATTCAATTATCCACCCACACTCGCATGAAAGTAAAAACCACACAATCAATTAGTTGAGCAATATTGTTCAGCATTTTTTATAGACTGATGCATCGATTTTCCAGCATGACTAGAAAAACGGTGTTGTTTGTTTGCGCATGTCACCAACATGACATTAGAATGATCTTTTCATCAGCCTTTATTGATCTATCAAAAGATCTCATTGCTATCGTTTGTAATTTTTAATAAGCCACTCTGTACTGTCTCTCTTGATGCAGATAAAGCAGTCGCAGACCCTCACACGGAAGTGGGCAGAGGACCATGAGGTGCAGAACTGCATGTCTTGTGGAAAAGGTTTCTCCGTTACCATTCGGAAGGTGACTGTCCTCATTAACTTTCTTTCTTTTTTTTTCTTTCCACCTCCACCCACAGACTCACCCGGGTGTTTGATGGTGCCGTCTGATCACAACATCAAAGCAGTAAATCAATACTATGTTAATGGTCTACCACAAGGACCCACTTTCAGACAGTCGGGATATAAAGTCCAACGTTTGTTTGGGTTTTTTCCCTATTTTGTGAAAGGACTGCTTTGTCTGGCAGCACTTTTATCTAATTTAACATGTCTCCAGTGAAAGCACTGTTGTTGTGTTTGCTGATAAGGAATTGTCGTCCAATCGGTGAGATTGAAAACAGGTGCTTGTTTACTTGTAGGTCTTAACTAAAATCAGCAGTGTTTGATATTTGAACTGTAAAGACATTTAGAGGTTTCAGGGAGGTAAGACAAGTTTCAGACACAAATGCTCGTCATTTACCGAAAACCCAGAAGAAGTTTGCCATTAACCAGTTTAGCCAAAAATACCACTAAATGCCCATGATGATGAAGAGCATGTGAACAGATTCTCTTTCAAACGTTTATTCCTTTGTGATGACACCGTGTCTGCACATGCAGCGTTAATAACAAAGAGCTGTTCGGATTGAATTTATGGAGAGTCACTGTAGTGTGAAGAACATGAAATATTTCTTAAGCATTCTACCGTAACTGGCAACAACAAGAAAAACCACTGAGCCTGAGTGTATTTTAAAGCATTGTTTACACATGCCACAAATGTAAATGTAAATGTAGCACAAGAGAAAAACGCATATATGAGAACATAGTGGAGGAATGACAACTGACAAGTTTTATAGATTTCCTGACCAAGCAGTCAACAATTTAACAAAAAAAATCCCTTTTTTTTTTAAATAATACAGGGATTAAAAATTAAAAATGACTAAAGATAGCAAGCAGCGGGTTCTGCGCCCTGCCAACGGAAAAACGCTCCAGCACCAGCCTATCTGCTAAAGCAAAAATCTGACTTATTGTCTCTCCTCTCTCCTCCAGCACCACTGTCGTCACTGCGGAAACATCTTTTGTGCCGACTGCTCATCCAAGAATGCCCTGACGCCATCCTCTAAAAAGCCTGTGCGGGTGTGTGAGACCTGCTACGAAGAGCTGCAGGGTTAACAAGCCTCTCTCCGCCTGCTGCTCTGCCACACGCTCACCACAGACTCTTAGCCTCATCCTAAAAGCAGGAGCAGGAGTGGTGGTGTGACAAAGCTGCAGGATTACACGAGGACTGGCCTGCTTCAATCTGCTTACCGGGCATGAGGTGACCTCAGGGACAGAGAGAGAGAGAAAGACCCAGAGGATCACAGCAGTCCCTCAACTGAGCAGTGCCTTGGTCACCTCTAGGTCCATTTGGGGTTCCAAAGAATCAAATAAGGGAAAGTTGTTTAACATTAAAAAATTATATAAATATAGAACGTCTTTTGGATGAGGTTTCTCTCACATGTGTTGTGTTTCGGGTCCCAGGCTGAAAGATTTATACCTCAAGCTTTTTGAACAAAGGCAGTAGTGAATCTGCCAGAGTGGCATCCAGACTGAGAGCGGTTTCTACAGCCTCCATGGGCAGGTCAGGTTAGTGCAGTCAGAAAAGAAAGCACAGAGCTTTAAAAAAAAATATAGAAAAATAACACCCCTTTTCCAGCTGACAGGATGGGGCGGCGTAATTCGATCACTAAGCTGAATCTGGAACTACTATTATCCACTGCTTATGTGTACCTGTGGATGTAAAAGTTAACTGGCGGCATCGAGGTGCTGGCCGTTTCTTTCAGCAATGCGAGTGATAATGATATAAACGATCGACAGCAGCAAGAATGCAACATTTTTGTGTTTGAGTAACAGTGTACATTAACGTTAACTTGAATTTACTCGGGATTTGGTTTTACGTGATAGACAGAGACACTAAAACTGACGCTTGCTGCATCATACAGCCTGGTAAAGACGCAGTTATAGCCAGATGTTTTTTCAAACAACTACATCTGACCAGTATTCTGTCCCATTTCTTGCTTTTCCCACAATGCATTGCTAAATACCCTGCCAAAATTCAGGTATTCTTGCAGAAGTATAACTTTTCCATATAACTTTTTCACATATAATCCTTTTAGTTAATTCCAAGCTGTAACCTACAAAATAGATCATTTTAAGAGTACGGAAGTGTGACTATTTACGCAAAGCTGGCAGTTTTAACGCACTCGTTACATCTGGCTCACAAATTTTTGTTGGTGTGTCTTGGCACGCTGTTTCCCTGAGTGCACTGCTGCTTTTTACCTTGACTTTTTCCATTCATTCAGGAATGTTTTATTGAATGGTTTCTATGTATCATACATGCTCGCTATGCTGCTTATTTGATTCAAAACAATGAAAGACTTTTTACTTTTATTTTTTATTATATCAGCGATTTCAAAATCGGTGCGTTTAAGTATTATTCTGCAGATCGTCTCATTCTGATCAACTCAATTTGTTTTTTACATCTGCTCCCAAGCAATAATTGTAAATGTGGCTATAAGTGTGTGTGTGTGTGTGTGAAGTTGTGTATGTAAGAGATATATAAATAGATGCTTTATCGATTGTATAAAACATTGGCTGCTAGAGCGCTTCTGAAAGCGTATCGTGATTGATTGTGCAGCGTTATCATCCAGGTCTCGGCGTTCTGCCATCTTATCAAGAACATCTCTTGGTTTTTCTCCGACGGGTGTGAAAAATGTCATGCATGAAATCCGAGAAAAAGGACCTTAGCTTTAAACCTCGATGCGATCGGTACGCTTTCTGATTTTTGGCACAGGTGCTTGTGCTGACATGCAAAAGAAATCGTACAAATTGTATCTGCTGTAAATCGAACGTCAGCACCGTCACCTGTTAAATAACTGCATTACTCTATAGTTCATTTTTTTGTCTACACGATTGTTTCAGCATGAAGGCTGTACCGTTAAAAAAGCACTTTTACAGCAGTGTGTTTTATGCTCAGACGCACCAACATCAGCAATCAACATCAGTGTCAATTTTTTCTCCGTGGTTTTGTTACCTACCTCTGGATGGTGTGTTTTTCCCTCTACGACTATTATAAAGTCATCCCTCCATAGTCTCATCAACATCAAGTCTCAGTCCATGCATTGCTTATTATAAGTCAAGAAGGTTGCATTTTAAGACTAACACTACACTGCACTAGAGGCAGTCATTTTGCTTGTGGTGCATAAGTGTTAAACAGGCGAGCGGTCCTATTTTTCATCAGTGTGTTTCTGTTCTCATCTTGTGTTTGTGCCTTAAGTCTTGCTTTTCCCAGCAGCTCGGTCACACGGGTGAAAGCTGAAAGGCTTTACACTCATACGTAAATGTTCACTGTCAGTATGGCCTCGCCGGTGGATGTTAACGGTTCAAAATGTTTTATGAGTAAGATTTGTCAAGATGTTTGTTTTTTTTATTTTGCATTGATATGTTGGAGTAAATAAAGTAGGTGTTTCTATTTTAATCTGTGTGTTAATATGACTGGTAGAGCTGCACAATATGACATGATATGGCAGATAACCTCGCTATACTTTTACTGAAATCTAATTTAATTTATAATAAATTTATATTGTATTTATTTGGTGGATATGAAGTAAAAACTTTACGACTGGCTTTTTCAAACCATAAAGAAAAAAAAAATTGCTTAATTATTAACAAACAAAGCTTATTTAGTTTTTATGTATAGGCTTTAAATTACAAACAAAACTTGATATAGGAAATGGAGTGGTTGGGGTGGGGGGGGGTCGATAGTCTTTGCATCATGCAAAAATAAGCAATGTGTGATTTATACTGTATGTCTTTTCTAGTTTTAGTTAAAATATGCAGTAATAGAATTGACACAGCTAACACACTTTGGCTAACATACTTCTAAGACCGTTTTTTTCACTGTTTCGGAAATGAACATGAATTACACCAGAGTAATGCAAACCTACACAAAGACTATAGGTTTATGTGGTAGCTGACACACTGCAGTGCTCGAGCTGCATTGTGTCTCGCATTTGTCTCGCAGTTAAGTGAGCTTTACCAGACTTCTGTGTGCATCTCTAAATCAGGGCCTATTTTCACCAAACATTTTAAGGCTAAAAGTGGCTGGTAAGAACATCTTAAGGATAATGGGGTTTAGTCCTTAATGTAGGACTCCCAAAATAACTATTTCACAAAGCATTTTAGCACATAAACTATCCTAAAATGGCCGTCTGCTTCAGAGCATAAATGTTTTAAAAACGTTTAAAGCCATGATGATCAGGGTGTCCAAAGACGTTAAAAACACAGTTAAAATTTAAGACTTTAAGACCTGTATAATACCAACTTATATAAAATGTAATACCACCAATAAAACACACCTATCATGCATATAGATCTGTTTCTGTGGGCTCTGGCATGCTTTCCTGCTCCTTGTGTGTGATTCCACCGCATTGAAGAAAAATTAATTCTTCAGCTTGTTCAATAAACATGGGGGTTTTTTTGTGCTCATTTTCTTGCCATAATATGACTAAAATATTGAAGCCCTTTTAAATCTGAATGTAAAACTTTAAAGGCCTTTTATAAGTGATATTTTAAGACCAGCAGCCACCTCAATTTTTCTACTTTGTTAATGACAAATCTGTTTTTATACATATCCACCAATTGTTTACAAGACGCAACCCTGTAAGAGTGTGACAATTAGCTGAACGTACACTTAATTAGTGTAATTACATGTTAATTAGTGACACAGCCTGCCATTTAAAAAAAAATCTTTATTTCAATGTGGCAATTAATTAAATCTTTATTTAAATTTGCATTTTACAATACTTCTATGAATGGATCTCTGACGGAGACGCCGCCCTATCAGCCAATCGCTATGGGGCATGTTGTAGTAAGCATGCTGACATCATCCATAGCAACGAGGTTAATTTACGACTTACATTATTTACTGTTATACCACTGAGCAATTGAGGGGCACAGCAGTGGTTGGTTTGATGGTGCTGGGAATCAAGCCCGAATCTTCAAGTTGGTAGTCCAACAGCTTAAGCACTGCGCTACCACTTTCCCACTTTTTTCTATGTCTAAACTTTTGTCGCTTTGTGAATACGTTTTAAAAGAAAACTCTTGGCTAAAAACGTTTGTTGCTATTTAAGAAAACTCTTATTGCTTATTATGTTCTGTAAATACAGGACCTGATGTAATAAGAATGTGCTTGCTGATCCACAGCAGGTGTTTATCTACTTACACAACATTATGAATTAACAATCCATTTATTTTTATACTAAAGTAGAACAAAAAAAAAAAATTCAGCAAAATAAGGCACATTATTCTGGTCCCTTTCTATCATTAATATATAAACATTATTTAAATATTAGTACACTGGTGCAACCGGCATTTTATATTAAATTATTTTATTTATTACAGATTCCTTTATATTTATTAAAGTAAAATAAACAAATTCTATAACAGAAGTGGTTATTTTAAATACGTTTTTAACTGTATACTACTCAACATTATAGTTGCCTTGATAGTGGGGTAAAAAGCCCAGCAGTGGGTCTTTTGTCCAATATCTAGGGCAAAAATTAATTAATTAATTTTTTTATTAAAACAAACTGCCCTATTTATTTATTTTGCCACAGAATGTGTTGTTTGAGCACAGATTATACATTATTGAGACAGTAAAAAGGAAAGATTCTATGAAGTTTGCCTTTAGTCCTGTTCTAAAGGCTTTGCAACATTGGAAGTTTTCTTATATATATTATTATATATTTTGTTATGTTGTTTTCTAAAGGCTACCGCCGTAAATGCTACTGTTTACAGTAGGGATACACCGATACCATTCCAAGATTCGATACCGATACCTTATTTTGGGATGTGGAATTATTTGTATGGCTTTTGTGTTATCTCTTGCAATTTTTTCTGTTGCAGAGTGCTAACGTTACTGCTAGCGGCAAATTCTCCGTGTCCATTTTTGTGTTTTAATTTTAGATGTTTTATCAGATTACTCATACTTTTTTTTGTAACTCTTGATATTATTCCACCCCGCCGAGCCTGACATTCTGTCGCTGCTGCTGCCGGAGTTATCGTTCTTTGGTATCGGAGTGTTTTTACGAGTACATGAGCTTAGTATTGGGCCTGATACTGATACTGCATCCCTAGTTTAGTTCTGTCTTAGTGTAAAATATCAAACCACGGTTTTAGTTTCAAAGGAAACTTTAATAAAAAAAAGGGCACTAATCTACATCTCAAAGAAGCAAAGTCCATTCTGGCTGGATTTCCAAGCCGTAAAATTCCTCTCCTGTGGCACGTTTAGTCTTTCGTGGATGTCAGGTTACAGCAACAGTTCAGTCTGCATTCCGGCTTTTCTTATTTACGACACAGTGGACTTTGTCCTGACGCTGCTGTTGCTGCCGCCTGACCTGAATAAACCTCCAAGTGAATTAACATAAATCTAAAGGTCAGCTGTAAAACTCTACTGTGCAGTCAAGTGGAAACCCCCTTATTATCAATGCCGGTCATATGATGATGTCAGGCAGCAGATATGACATGCGGTGCCTCCTCTGATGGTTAGAGTCTGTGTGTGTGTGTGTATGTGTGTATATGTGTGTGTTAGATCTGAGAAGACTCCACATAGACAGAAGAGCTCTTCAGCCGTTGCTGCTGAGAGTCCCGCGTCAGCAGAGCCATGCTCGCCTCCTCGATCTCGGTCAGCCATGCTTTCTGCAGCACACAAATACACACAAAGCATAGCTGCTTAATAATGCAACTGGTGAGACCTTTTCCTGCATGCATGGTGTTTGTTAACGTGACATTATAAACAGTTATTTGATCAGGACTAAAACAGTGGCAAACAGCTGACGCGGATCAGAGATGACCGAGGGTGTAATTACATCAGGACGCAGCGTGGCTCCTCACCTTAACCGCCTCAGTCGGCGCCTGTAAAATGAAGACGCCGATGCACTGCTGATAGCGATTCTGGTGCATTATAATGAAAGAACAGGGGAGGCCAGAGGCTAAAACATGGAAACAGAAAAACAAATCAGCTTTTACAATGAATTTTACTAATATATATATATATAATGATATACATGGAAATATTATTTGTATTCATTAACCTGTAGCATTAAGCTGGTCTATGTTTCTGAGCTGTAGGCGGTCCAGTGAGATGGGCTGATCCAGTACGGTGAAGCTGCAGCCGTCCTGCAGTAACTGTTCCAGCTCCTGACCAGCCGCAGAGCGCACAGGGTGAATCTCTCCAGCTACAGACTTCTACACGACACACACCACTTCAACGATTAATTCAGTACGTCAGTAAGGATGACCTACGCTAATAATTAACAAACCTTCAGAACCTTTTAAAAATCAATACCTATTGTTTTACCTTAAATATCTAATCAAGATTCTTTGTAAATCTTCTGCGTTGGTATTTAAGTCACTAGCGGGGAAACTGTTTCTGGGTGGGTTCAGCATTACTTTTATTTGTTCACTTCATGGGAAAATGTGTGCTTAATTAACACTCCATTGTAAATATTTTATTATAGGTAGATATTATTGAAGGAAATCCATAATTTATTGTGTTCTGTCAGTGATGTTTAGCTGTTAGCAACATATAGATTCGTTGGGCCACAGGTGTCAAACTCAGTTCCTGGAGGTCCACCACCCTGCAGAGTCATCAATTGCACCTGATTCAGCTTAACGTGTCTTTTAAACTCGTTAAAAAAAAAAATCTCTGGGAATTGAGGAGTTTGACACCCCTGCTTTATGCATTTGCATTATGGTCTGTTAACATAAGCTGAGCTTGTGATGGAGAGTTAGTGGAGCTCAAAAAAATACACCGCTCTCAACTCTGCTCCAAATCACACCACTCCACTCACACATACTCTTCTCCGAACCAATGTTATAGTGGAGCGGTGTGTATTGTTTGTGTGTATTACATTTGCCAGACGCCCTTATCCATACTTACAATATTTCTTGTTATAAAACTGAGCAATTGGGGCCTGGCAATGGTGGCACTGGGAATCGAACCCAGGTTCTCAAGTTGGTAGTCCAACAACTTAACCACTGCACTACCGCTTCCCCGTAAAGGTAAAGGTGATCAGACACTTTTTCTATCATCTTACATTTACATCATTCAGCAGTCGTTCTTATGCAAAGCGGCAAATAAAAGTGCTTTGAGTGTCACCATAGAACAAAGTAGAAAAAAGAGCATCGTAGAAGAAAAGGTTTTGTCGTCTAATTTCGTTTACAGTGATTGCAATTATTGCTGTACAATGAATTTTTTTTATTAAGACATTCAAGCTATCAAAATAATGAAAAGTGCAATATTCTTGAAATACTTCACCTTTTTATTCCGTTTGACCTTTGTGATGAGGAGGAATTCGTCGAACAGAAACAGGTAAACATCATTCAGCTTGGAATTCTCTGTTCATTCAGCAAAAATAGTAAATGTTAAAAAAATGTAAATAAGAGCAATAATAGTTTCTGTATCCTAAACAGAATATGCTCGAGTTCTGTACATTAGGGCTGTGTATTAGCAAGGGCCTCCCGATACATGGGTCACGATACAATATATCACGATATATAGCAACATTAATATACTGCAGTACTGAACTAATTTAAAAGAGTAAAACAAATAGCTAAAAATACAACAAATACAAAGTCTGAGACGCCCTTATTGTATTCCGCCATGTTTGTTTCTTAGTCACCGGCCGTATGTGTCAGTGGAGAAGGAAGTCGTTTAAAATACAATGAGGAATTAAATTAAATATTAACGAAAGCGTAAATCACTTTAAAATGTAATTTAAATATATATATATATTAATACTAGAGGTTAGAATATCAGTACATTCTTATGACAAAAACACTGCAATAGTCGGCTGTATCAATATTTTTACACAGCCCTACTGTACGTGCTCAGCTTTATATAATCATGTATAATGATTTTAATTGTATAAATCATACTTAATGTCTAACTTATAAAATAAAATCTATAATTGTTTGTAGAACAGCTTGGGTTACGGAACTCCATGTCTCACCTGCGAGTGTGAGCTTCCCCTCGTATCGGAGACTACGTTGAGAAACCAGGTTTTCCAAAGCCACAGCTTTTAGCAAGTGTTTCAGGTTCTGTGGGAAAGTACAGGTGTGACTACACTGTGTAAAAGTCCCAACAGTGAAGGTCAGTTAAGATTTCCAAAAAAATGGAGGGTTTTTCAGCTGCTTATCTCACGTCTGCTTTACAGAACAGAGACAGTTTCATCGTCACTGACTCGAACTCTGCAGGAATTTAAACAGGCCCTTGTCTCTCCTGTCTCGCTTGTAACACAAATCTTTCCCCTCACATGAAGCTGTAGGTAAAGCTAAAACTCCACCAGGACGCGTTAAAATCCCAGTCCCGTGCGCTTTACACTGAGCCAAATCAACAGTGACTGCCTCTCATTAGCAGTGACTTATA